>LYUA01003752.1:155924-167054 GCA_002093875.1 Calopteryx splendens
GGGGGGGGGGGGGCCCCCCCCCCCCCCCCCCCCCCCGCCACACCCTCCCCGGACTGGGGCGAAAACGTATTCGCCCAAGTGTGCAGAGGAGCAATGCCGAAGAAATTGATCCTATCGGTTGATTAACTCCTTTGTCGGCAGTGGAGACGGGGCCGAGTCTGGCCGCAGTGGGCGAGAGGCGCGGAGGAGGGAGAGGAGATCACGCGGTGCTGAAATGCTCTTTTACAGAATCGTGCCGATAGGGTTGGTGAAAAAATGAATAGCCGGCTTTATGGTGTGTCTGATTAGCTGCGTCATATTGAAAACCGGAAGAGGTACAAGAACAGCGGACCTGGGGGGCGAAAAGCATGATTTTAAGGAGGACGTCGCTCATGAAAAAAATATTCAGGTCTGCAACAGAAAGTTGTTTAGCGGTAATAGGAAGAAAAAAAAGCCCTACCAAAGTATTGAGAAAACGAAATTATCGGTGAAAATTGACTAAAATGGTGTCAATCGCATATAGCGAGGAATTTTATAAATAGATGCATAAGGATTAAATAATTCTGATTCAACTTGAAGCATGATAACGTATGCTTTAATCAAAATATTTATGGAAAGCAATTAACTACGTAGCTCCTCTTCACGAAAAAATCGACCCTACTTAGTTCCAAAATAAAAGGCCAAGTGAAGGAGTAGGTACAGTGCATTTTGCAGAAAAAAACTAATTTCTATGTTTACCGAAGTTCAAACTTCTTTTCACCGGGAAACTCGTTCAAATCCAAGACAAATTCTACAGGCGTCGAAAATCATTGATTATTTATTTTCACTCTGGTAATAGTAGTAACACTTGGTAATCTTAGTACTATGTCAAATTCTTCCTACCTCCAATAGAATGGACCAGGATGGGAGGAGAAGAGGGAGAGGTTGGTAACTACTGTGGAGAAAAATGGAGTGGTGATACAACAAGGTGTTGCACAGCTGTATGTTACGAATGCAGTTCCGTGTATCTAGAACGATGCAAAGGCGTAATAAACTGGGTAATTACTAATTTTTATAAATACAGAGCAAAATATAACACTCAAGTTGATGGAAAAATATAAATTTCAGTAATTTCACTTATTTTCCCCTGCAGTGCCCATCATCCTATCAAAGACTCACAGTTTGTAACGCATGGAAAACTCGGCCTGAAAACCACAACCTTCATTATTTTTTTAAATGCTTTTTAAATATTATTACTTTCCCCCAAATATCCATGGCATCAAAAGCAACATTTGAGAACTTTAAGCTATAAATAGTGGTACTGGATCAACAAACATTAAGCTGATTCTACATTAAAATTGAAATCCGAATAAATTGAAAACAGGTTTATAGTTTAACCATAATTTGAATACTATTGAACATAGCTACCCTTCAAATATTTACCAGGAACCACGACTTACCTCTGACCTATTTTATGAAAATATGGTATTTATGTGATATATTATAGAGAATTTATATCACTCATGGAAGGCATCCAAAGTCAGTGTTGACATAAATCGCAGAAAGGTCTCATACGCAGAAATTTGATTCAATTATAAAGTATTTTGTCGAATCGATTAACTGAAAATTATTGCAAGCTTGTGCAGAGTGCGGGAGAGGATTATGGTGAAAATTACGTAATTATAATTCCTCATTATAATTCAAACATATGGGAATATTCGGAATCATATAACTTTGCAGGGAGTTTAAGTTCTAAAGCAACTGCTATTAAAATAATTGATTTTGAATTTCCGCTTTCGTTGCAAAAAGGAAATGTAAACACATTAAAAGTTAGATTAGTGATTTCAGTAAAATGAATGCAAGCAATTTGCTTAGACCATAAATTTATTTTACATGTTGGTAATTATATCACCAAAAAATTTGAAATGCACAAAACGTGCGAGTAGGCGTGGTAAACCAATTTCTTACTCGAAAACATTTTAAATTTACGATCCTATTTTAAGTAAGACTATTTAATACATTACCTAGCATAAGGATAGTTATTTTGACTTATTCCTTATCAAACATATATGTGCTTGTGTATGCTAGATGAAAATTAGTCAAATTTTGAAGAAATATATTTTCTCTCGTTGATTTATGTACCTTCTTTTATGCAATATTAATCACGAAGTCTGTAGTGCTACAAATTGTACTACACTATTTCGTCAAAATAAGGCTAACCTCTAATTTATGAGCCAGTAAAAGCTTATGCCACTTTGGATATTACCTTCATGTAATCTCGGTAATCATACTTGAGAAGGGATCGTCATTTAAGAGAGTAAAAAATAACTTATTTTCTTTAAAAAAAACATCTCGTAACAAAATTAATTGATGGATAGAACTGAATTCGCTACAACCTTGTAGCTCTTCATTACTTTACTAACAAAACCTACGAAGTTGATGACCTTAACCATAGTATTCCTCGCCATGAAATTCTAACAGAAAAAATGCAGTTTATAGTGCCAGTTAATGCACATACGAATCTGGATTGTAAAATTGAGACAAAACATAGTTTAGAATAGGGGCGTTTCCAGAAATTTGCCAAGAACGAAAGATGGAATTTAAGTTAATTTTCCTCATGCCAGTAACAAATATTTTCACGTGGATCGCTATTAGCTGTAAAAATAATTTCCATGACTTTTTTTTCAAATATTAGCTACTGCAATTGTTATAAAACATTAGGTATGCCAGTAAAATGAGCATTGATCAACAATCCACCCCGTTTTCTTTATTCGGAAAGCATGCAAGTGGGAGAGGAGTTAACCCTTTTTTTTTAAATCTGGTCCAACGATCCCCTTCCCTCTGTGACTGTGTGTGATTGGACATTAAAGCAAAGGAAATAATGACACAGCGACTTCCGTGAATTAATATTGCCGTAAAACGAGAGTAAAATTTAAATTTAAAATTGGGACAGATACATGCACAATAATGCATATGAGTAGTTAATTTGAAAATGCTCATGACTACTAATCAAAATAAAATGTAATCTAAATTGACATATAAAATCATTTTCAAGGGTTAGAATATCACGTCTCTATTTAATTACCAAACTGATGCAATTCAAATTTTAATTGCTATATATATTCAGCAAAAAGGAATTCAAAGATTCGATCATAAAATATTTAATTACTTAATTTTAACTATAGTTTTCTCACAAAACGTATAATTATGGAATTATACATTAATAGCTAAAATTTAGCATTATCTGCAAACAATAACACCACTATGAATTCATCATCTTGAATTGAGATATCGTGCGGCGGTAACATTGCTAAATTTTACTTAAATTTGGTCAAAACCTATTATCAAAATATTCAAACCTAAGAGTACAAAATAAAAATAATGAATACACCCCAAATAAATTAGATACTTTTTTCAAAAGGCTAACTGAAAATTAGAAATTTTAAGCGCATATTACATGATTTAACGGGATTTAAATAATGAATGGTATACAAAACCGGAAAAAATTAAATCTATTCAAACCCTGACTTACCGATTCAAATATGCCGGAAGATTACTACTCGCATTCGTTGAAAAGAATTTAAACTTTTTAATTAATGAACAAGAAGATAACTTTTTATTTTTCCCCGGTTAGTTACATCGTGCTTAATACATATCAAACCTCTTATTCTTGCTCAAGTGCACTGCAATAAAACAAATTTTAAATGACACGCGGCTAACTTATCATTATAATTTTTTCCATACCCATTTTAGGCCGTTCTACTTATTTTCTGATAAAATACAATTGATTCAGAAAGGCAGCTTGATGACTAAATCTCTAGCACTGGAGACCTCTTTTCCCACAGAACACAGTGGGATGATCATTTCCACCAGTAACGGCTAGGGCTTAAAAATATAGGTTTACGTTATGAAATCTTTGATACTCTAAATGATACAAAATGTTATATTTCAGAGCATGCGCTATAAAACTTCAATTCCCGAGAAAAATTTCCGGTAATTTTAATTTAATTAGTAGGACTGTGTTAGCGGAAGAAGCATTTACAAAGGGGAGGGAGATGATGAAAGGGATCTTTATAAGTAAAGGCACAGAGAAAAGGTTACCGAAGACTTAAATGCGGAGCGTAGAGCCGTGCGGTTCCAATATTTGGTCTTGAACAGAGAGCGGAACACGAGCGTGGGCGGAGTGTTTTTGAGATGCGGCCATGGGGAAGATGGGAGAGGGAAAATGGGCGAAAAGGACGTGAGATGATGTTGTCAGGGATGGCTGGGGAAGGAAAGAACTAGCTGTATAAATGGAGAAATTCGAGGAAAACAAGGAAAGTGGAGTGAAGGTTTTTTGAGATAGTAAAACGTTGAAGATTGTGATAGTGTGGAAATGATTGGGAAAGCGATATAGAGTGAGGATAAGAATGGGAATTTGTAGACGGCATTATGAGAGGTACCAAAGTATAGTGTGAAAAATGGTGTATTGCAACGCATTTGTCGTTTTAAGTTAAATGATTCTATTTTTTAACAGATAACGACACCTTAAAAAGGTTTCTTGGGTTCATTAAAAAAACTACAAGTGATCAGTGGACCACTCATAAAATGTTGCCTAACGGGCATACAAATTATTTTGAACCTATAAGAAGTATATATTTCATAAGTTAAATAATTCTATTTTTGTAAAGATCACGACAACTTACAAAGGTTTTCTGGGTTCATTAAAAAACGAGAATTGATCAGTGGACTACTCATAATAATGTTGCCTAACGGACATAAAAATTATTTTGAACCTATTTAAAAACATTGCAGTTAAAATTGCTTTAAAAGAGTATTTCACAAACATTTACATCTAGCCAATTCTGAATACTAAAATTGTTCGGAATTGCATTGCAATATCGATTAGTCAAGCAACACAACACATCCATGGTATTTCATTTCAAATGAGCCGCTGATTCTAAAAAAATACCCATAAAAACTGCTTTTACTGCACATCGTAGAATTCTGGTTTTCATCTTCCCTGAATCTATTTCAATGCGATCAATACTTTTCTTTCCGTCTCTAATAGCTGGTACCGATTTCTCTCTTTACTTTTCGACAGCATTTTCACCTTCTGTAGCTCGTTCGATTTTTCCTGTTAGGATTTTCCCATTCCACCACTTAATCACCATTAGTTTTTTGTGTGATTTTGTTAATTTGGAATAATTTTCATCTCTGCATTCACGTACTTCCATCTCCATCGTGTTCACTTCTTCCTAAACATCTCTCCTGTAATCCATGGACCCCATAAACCCCATCGTTTTCTCTGTAGCACTTGCAATGACGTACTATATTTTTAAGACATTGCTACGTTTTCTGTGCTTTTTCCTGTGTCCAATACAGATTTTTAACAGCCAATTCCTGCTACCTCTTTCTTTTTTGCCCCAGTTAATCCTTTTGGATTCCACTTTTCCTTCCATTCTTAATCCACTTAAATTTTAAATTACATTTCATGCTCGTTAATCTCTGGTCCGATCCTCCATCCTCCTACAGGGGGCTTAGTGAATTAAAGCATCTGGCCTTAAATCTGTATCAAAGTATAGTATTATCAAATTGATATCTGTCTCCATCTCACTACATTTTTCAAAGACACATTACTTCGTAGGGTGATTGAATCGTGATTTATTTAAATCTAATGCAAAATTCGTTTTATTCCTCACCGCAAACCGTTTCTCATTATTAAACAATAATATAATATCAACGCTCACCTTATAATGCGTTCCTATACTCTATCACTGTCATGGGTTTTCTTCCAGTAACACACTCAATTATTTCCTCAAGTTGATCATTTAAACATATAAAAACGATGATGACGATCCTAGGATGATCATACAAGAAGCATGGAGACTCCCTCCTGAAAATACTAGGCCATGTGTATGTAGATCAGTATTGCACCTAAATTTCCTCCACTTGCTTTTCCCTAAAAATAGTAGTTTTCCACTCAGCTCCCCAATATTCACTAGCATTATCCGCAATGGTCTGTTCAATGTTACTACTACAAACTGTAAGTTGTGTGGAAGTGCTTTAGAAGACCATAACGGTGTGTAATCACTTACAGGGACCCTGGAAAATCTGAATCAATCCAGTAGTCTACCCATAGTAATAATTAGACATTTCGATTACCCCAGGTTGACTCTCCTCCTCCCGTGCGATAATAATTACTCTCTGTAACTACCAATCACTAAAATTGTCCTAGGCTGTTTATCTCGTTTCATTCACAAAAAAATCTTCTTGAGTTTTCCCCGAAGGTCCCGTTATTTTATTTCCCATCTATCCTATTCTCAACAACTCCCTACGGTTACATCTATTCACTTCTAATTTACACAGTTGCGAATTTCTTTCGTGAAACGAGGACTGCATTTGTTTTGCCTCCCTCGCTGGTGACCATAACATCCTTCCGAGTGGAGTTCTGCGGTAGCTACGACTAACCTGTCAATTGCAACACTATATTAAACAATACACTATTTATCTCATGCAAAATTTTTCCTGGTTACTTCCACAGAAGTAGTTTCGAAATGACAATTATCGTTTTAATAGCTTCCCAAATGAGGTGAGACCATGGCCGTGGCAGACGCTTCTTGGACTCCATTTCGTCTAAATTCCAATCCTTTGATCTACCTGGCATGAGTGATCTTACGGGGAGCAACAGCCATTGCTCCGCACAGTACAGCACTAGGTTTCGTAAAAATTCCCAAACCATTCCTCCACGCCTACGTCGCAATCGATGGAGAAATTCGAAGGTAAATGCTATACGCGATTCGCAAGCAATTTCAATACATTGACACTTGTACCGTATTCAATATCTTCCATGACATTTTTATTAACTTTAATTTTTTATCCAGACTATTATCACATTAAAAGAACAATTCTTCTAAAAAGGAATTTTAATAAAATGGGTGACACATATTCCTCTTGTTCGTTCAATGCTCAAAACCACTCGCTTTATATGAATTGGATGAGAAAAAACTGCTATACAGGGGGAATAATGCATGGTCATTCCTAAAACTCACATTCAACTATCACGAGGGAAAAAGCTTAATACTTTCTCTGCAAGCCCCCATTCGTAGCAACATGCAAAGTAATCAAGAACAAGGCGTCGCACGTGAAATGGGATGCACCTCTCTTAGTCATCATACTTTCTATGGGCGAAAGCCATACTTCTATATACCTGCTGCGAACGAGATGAAAAACCTGCGTCACCGGTGAACCTAGTATGCTGCAGTTTGTTTATTCGAAAATGAGAAAAGGTGAAATGGGAAAGGTTGATTACATCGGAGATGATGAAGGGGATCGTGGGGAGGCGGAGCTAGAAGAGAGGAGATTGGCGCCCTAAATATTCCACGGGGTAGCCACAAGTTCCAGAAGGAAGGGAAAGTCCACGTCGTGCCTCGGGTTTCAGAATAAAAACAGCGGACCTTGTTCGGAAATTTATTTACAGTTTGTATCTCCTGACTTCTCAGAATTTTGAAAGCTCATAATTTTCCGTTCCCTTGATAACAGAAATGAAATCAAACATGAAAAAATGTAATTCATTCTCGAGTGCAATTAACGAGCTGATATCTATTTGATACCTCTGAATGAAATTCATGAAGGGAAAGCGCTAATTAACGGACCATTTTTCAAATGAGGGGGAATTTTTTATCTTAATTTCTTAGTTACCTAATTAATTCTTCAAATTTATGACACAAAGGGTATGCATGCAATTTTTAAGGCCTTAAAAATTTGTTTCTGATTCATTTCAAGCAATTTTGTAAATATAAAAAAGCACATTCGTTGCCTTCTTCTTTCTGTCCTATGCACAATAATGCGCACCGACACCTCAATACCTATCCGCTGCCTATTCATCCTCAGTCAATTTTTAAATTCCCGTCCTCCAAGGTACATATTTCTTGTTGGGATGCAATCATCAACATTATGAGAAGCAATTACTTAAATTTCGACTCATTTAAATAGCTGAAAATTCCAACGAAATGAAGTCATTTCATCCGATTAAGAAATAACAAAATCAATGCTCATGAACGCCCGCCGGGAAAGTGCGAAAACCCTAAGTTATAACTACGGTAAAGCGCTATAGGTGAGCGACGGTGACGGAAAAACACGTTTTCTACACATAATAAGAAAAAAAACGTGATCCTTAAAAGCTAATCGTGAACAACAATGCGTGGGCAAGGTCTTTTTCGAATATCTCTTGAAAAACTTTTAGGTGCTAATTCCTCTTCAATTAGAAAATTTACCTTCAATTCTCACCCGTTTGTCCCATGACCCCCTGTCCCATGACTCTAAATTGATTCAAAAATGGAAAATTCAGCGGATATCTTCCTGATGAAGTTAAATGTAACTTGTTCATGAATTCATTGGACCGTATTCAAAAGTTTTCTTGTTCGCCTCACCCTCTCGTTACCTTTCGGCCGGGCCAGCGGCGACCAGCCGGTCACCGGGCATACGCCATCACGCTCTACTGATCGCCAGCAATATCTAGTGGAAGGAAAGAACCATGCAATGGAAATTGAAAAGAGAAAGAGAGCCCCCGCCCGCCCCCCTTAGAGAGCAAGCGACACCTAGGGTGCAGCGATCGTTTCAGTTACGAATTTTGGGTAATGCCTTTTTGCCTCGATTCGGGCTGTGTGAGGTTTACACACGCACATTGATAATTTAATGTAATCAAAATTTTTGCTGTTAAGAATAAATAGTATCAGTTTATTTTATATGCAGTCATAATGCATCACGGATAAAATAAAAATAATAATGTCCTCCTCAAATTATCAAAGCCTCCGATTAGCGAAGGTTTTCACGGAGATTTCCTACCGCTTCCTGGCATTACTCAACAACTACTTCTCCTAGCAACTTTTTCGATCTCTTCAAACAATTAAAAAAATGATCTGGTACTATTTACTTTTCCACCACCATTTTACGATAGCATTTAATCAATTTATATTATTCCTTTCCTTACTCCTGCATATGGCGTTCCGAAAATACAATCGACTTCTGGTAATTCTCTTTGAGCAACTATGCACATTTTATCACACAGTTTCGGGGAAAATGGAGAATATTGAATGAAAATTGTAAAAATACTGAATGAAAACTCAACGGAGACTCACTGTGGATTCGGGAAAAAATAAGTACAAGAAAAACGATTGAAGTGGTAAGATAGTAAAATACATAGTGGAAAGATGCTTGGATAAAGGAATGATTGTGATTTACAGATATTTTTACTGCATTTTTCGGTGTAAACTGTTAAGAATATTAAGAAGCAAAGAAATAGGCTAGACAGAAAGAAGGCTGAACAGAAAATGGATTGAAATTTACTGAAAAGGGATGCCTGCATGCAATGAAAAGGGGTGTGCTGGAAGGTACACTACATAAAAATCCAAGATGAAAAAAATGATCGACCATCTCAAAGCAGGAAAACGATATGAAAAGGATATCGTAAGGCAGCGAGAGCTGGAGAAGAGGCTAATACAGGCTGCAGTAGCAGATCATGCATATGATGGATGCAGAATTGTACAGCAATTAAAGTATTTTAAAAACGGAATCTCAGTTTGGAACGGAAGGCTACTGAATTATTATGGCAAAACCCCAGTGATCGACCTAGAGTTCTCAGGGAGACAATTCTGTGCACCATCCAAGAGCTGGTGTGGGAAAATGCTTTGACTAAATGCAATTGCTCTCAACTTTTAATGCAATTCCAAGGATAACTTTAGCTATGTGCGATGATGGTGTACATGAGCATTAGATTTTTAAGAGCAAAAGCGTGTTTCGGCGCGATGTGATTATCTGCACAGTCGGGATGGTGATGCCTCATTGGAGCAAGTTTCTCTCGATGGGTAGATTATCAATAGATTCCTATTCGGTCCCGGATTCAAATACAGCTTTGGAATCACCACCGTGATCAAGTCCCAATTGGACTACGAATACATCGAATAGAATGGGGTAATCACTACGGATTTCCCTTAAAATTGGGTTTCACAAAAGCCGTTGATTGCTCACTGAAGTATGATATAATTAAAACTAATCAATTCAGTTGAAGAATAATACCTACCGAACATCTGACAAGGATTTATTATGCATCAATTCTTAAATTTAAACAATCATGGAAACCGATTTCGTCATTTTTACGAGATATTTTGAATATGGATATAAATTTAAACTTATTAAGGATTTATAAAAAAACTTTCAGCGTCAAACGCTCATTTTTATTATGATTGGACGTTTATGATAGATATTCACACGAGAAAACTGAAAACGTGTTTCTGATTGTATACGCTTCATATGTGTCCTTGATGTCAAGTCTCGTAAATACGCCAGTTAATATCATGAAATTGGAAATTAATTCAAGATATAGAAGGCCATTTCTATGAAAGATTTATTAATTAAATGCCATATATTAAATTAAATTTAGGAAAGCCTATGGAAACTAATATGCAAAAAATGTATGATTTTTATTTTCCCACAAGTTTGATACTTAAATCAAAAAAATATTTAAAATCAAATGAAATAACTGGCTCTTAAATTAATATGTTACATTAATTTAAATTTGTACATGGCGACTCATCGTATAAACTACGTAATCGTAAGGTAATATGTCAGTATGGTTTTCATATGAAAAAGAACTGTTATTTAGATTGATAAAAGAATACAATTTCTCCTCTGTTAACACTTAAGAATTGATTCACTACACCAAAGAAGATAGAAGGCACGAATATGAAACTTAATGAAATCACTATTAGTTTAATGATTTAAATTTTATTTAGTGCTTAGCCAGCGTTCAATTACTTATCCCGACTATCGTCCGCAGTCCACAATGTCGATCAAGCAAATGGGGCGGCGGTCTTTTTTAAGTGAAACGAAGTGAGATAAAACTACAATTTGCGTTGCCTAGTGAACACACTAATCTTGATATAACAATGAAACAAAGAAAAAGTGCATCCCATTCAAGTATAATCCATTATGGGTGGACGAGGACAAGGGTTGAATAACGCGTCGTGTACGAAGGGGGTGGTGGGTGGTTGGGTCTTGAGGGAGCAGGACGAGGGGGCGGGCGGATGAATGGGTTTGCAAGCAAGGGAAGAGGGATAATACCATCGCGGAAGAGGGATTCGGAGCAGAGGAGGGAAACATCGATAGGCTGATTGATTGATTGTAACCTTCAAT
>LYUA01003755.1:70209-88830 GCA_002093875.1 Calopteryx splendens
ATCCATGACATTGAGATATCAATGTGGATGTGATGTAGAGAAGTAGTTTGCAGTTAACCATAGAGAATGGCAGATTTTTCAAGAAAATAATGAAAAGTAAGGGGCCTAGAACTGACCCTTGGGGGACACCACATTTGATATCTGAAGGAGTAGACATTGCTAAGATTATACCAGCTGTAGAATTATGCAGAGTTAAATGTCTGTTTCCTACCAGTGAGCTAAGTCATAATCCAGTTGAAGGGTTTACCTTCAATACCCAGACTTCAGAGTTTACCAGACAAGATGTTGTGGTCAATCCTGTCAAAGGTTTTAATGAGATCATAGAAAACACTCAATGAACACTGTTTCTCATTGAAACTTGAGTTAAGCTCATTAATGAGCAGGAAGACTGCAGAAGTGATGGATCTGGATTTTCTAGAGCAATGTTGAGAGTGTTGAATTAACTGATTTTGTTCAAGAATATGTATGATCCTGCAGAACAGGTCACCGACTACAACTAGTCTCAAACTACACTACTCCATAGAGTCAAAAATTTTTGAGAACACAGAGACTACAGAGATGGGATGTTAACTGTCAAGGTTAAAGGTCAAGTGCACCCTTTTTAGGGATTGAGTGACTCGGGCAAACTTTAATTAGTGGAGGAGAGCAGGTTAATAAAGTACTACTTTCAGGTATGGTCTTTTATAAATCAACATTAAATCCCAAAAAATAATGGTAGAATTACTGTTCTTAGAAGAAATTACTACCAATGCTTCATTAATGGCAAGAATAATGCCATTTAAGCCAGTAGTAGCCTTATCACTAGGGGAGCAGTGGACTCCACACCACATAATAAATCATTCACTTTTAGAATTCCAATACAATAATCAAAAAATTTTGGAACAGAGTAAGGAAAATGTATATATGGGGCTTTAATTTCCTCCTGAAAATATAATTGAATGCCACCACCTCATCCCTTGCCAGGACTGCAGTGGGAAATAAGGTTACAATTTTTAATGTTGATAGCATTAATTTATACCACTTTCACTCAATTATGCTCGGAGATGAGCAAAAAAGTTACATCCAGATTATCTAACAGGGCCTCATATACTAGGGTCTTGTTTCTGATTGACTGAACATTGATAAAAAAATAAATTGTCATGTCCTCTCAGTCACTTTTTCCTAGGCTTGGAAATACCAGATTTGGCATGGGTTTTTATTTCAGTCCATTAAGAAGTGACAATACTTTCATTACTGCAGAGGGATGATGATGAATTTTCACAAGTGTTCGAGGATGTTGGAAAATACACTTCACTGTCAATGGTGGAAGTTTCAGAACCAATAGGGGGAACTCACATACTCCAATGGATGGAGAAGAGACTTCGCTAGCAAGGCTAAGTTAAAGGTAAAAGAGGGCTTATGATTCTTTTTGGGAAACTCACACATTTTTATTTTAGCACCATTTTGCCAGATTTTGGGGTCTCTAGCAGCACCAACTAGATCGATTGGTCCCTTTACTTGGAAAGGGCATAGTTTCCTTTCGCATTCGGCGAAAGTACCACAACTTTGTTAAATTTATTGCCAAGATAAATTACAGTTCCTCCTGGGTGGTCACTTAGGTAAATCCATCCAATTCGCGGGAGTCTTGTAGAATTATAAAATAATAGCATTCCATCACATATAGAAATATCAGATTTATCAAAGATTATATTCAGATAAATAAAAAAATAATTTCTATGTCCTCTCAAAAAAACACTGCCATAGACTGGGATGAAGTAGAGGATATTGAATGCTTCCATAAGAACAAGTGTTTTTAATTTTCTGCCATGCATCTAGTTTGGCCTGAAAAACAAATTGGGAAGTTGCCCTCTCATTAGGTGAGACCAATTATGTGGGTGTCCATATTTGCATATGGCAGTCAAGAAAAGCAGGATGTGAAGTGAGAGATGTTTTCCTCCTGAAGGGCACAAGAACTCCTCCTTCCCTCACCTCTAGCTCTCCCTATTCTTCCTCCTCCTCCTCCTCTTCCTCCTCTTCCTCCTCTTCCTCTTCTTCCTCCTCCTCCTCTTCCTCGGGCTCTGGCTCGGGTGGTTCGAACGTTGGCTCTTCTAGGTCGTCGTCAACACCTCCGGCCTTGGGCTCGTCTTCCTCTGGGGTCTCTGGGTCGTTCTTCTTCTTGCCTGGCCTCTCGCCAAACCACTTGGGCAGCTTGGCTGCTTGATGGTAAATGGAAATATAATTTATTCGACCACCCTTGCAAAATCCAGATGCCAAGAGCACATTGAATGAGTTCTGCTGGGTCCGAGGTTTAGGGCTTCTAACTATCACACCTTGAAATACTGACCCCATCAATTTCATTCAATGAAATGACACACATAGGGAAATTTTAAGGGAAAAGGAATTACTTTTTAATATTTATTTTGATGATGGTCAATAATTTCCTAACAGGTGCGTCATTTTAACAGCCGTGAAATTGACTAGGAAATACATTGCTGTTTTGTGATATTATTCCTTAAAAAGCTAAAAAAATTTTACAATAATCCCTCGAGAATCCCTCATTTGATCAATTTTAAGCATTTTAGAAAGCATTTCTGTGATGTCAAATAATTAAGATACAAAATTAATTAGGTAATACATTAGAATAGAGTTGCATACATATCAGAAAATGACTATATTTTTAAAAATGTGAGGAGGAATCTTCTAAATTTGTGACAGTTAAATTTAAAAAAAGTTATTTCATCTGTAAGTAATAAAGACCTCCTAGTTTTGGTGATATTTGGCCACAAACATGCACATGTGAAGCACTAACACAAAGGCATGGTCTCAAAGACTGCTTTGCTTTAATCATTATTATGCATCCACCCTTCCTTTTCCATTGCTGTTTTTTCTACAATTTCTAGCGACCCACTTTCGTCTCCTGCCAATTTTCTGTATTGCATTGATTGATCCAGAGACCACTGACTTCTTTTTTTTGGGAACCAAGGGCACCATGATCATTTCTTTCTTTCATTGGTGGTTACAAAATGAAAAAAACAAATGACCTAAGCTGCCGGTTGACTGCCTTGACTACTACTACTGCAATACTTAGACAAGCACAGATATGAGGACTCACACACCATAGCAGTACTTTAGGACTGATAATTTGTTTTAAACTGATGCAGAAGAATGTGATACTGATGACCAATTGGTTAGGTAGCATTTAATTTGAAAGTACTTAATTACAGAACACTCGCAATTGAAGTAAAGATTATACAGATCATATACACACATTTTAAAATCCTTCTTTCTCAACTGAAGCGTTCTTTTCATTTCACTTTCTTAAAACACCCTTGTGCCTCAAATAATGAGCAAAATAATATGTTCTGAATTAGGAGAAGAGAGGGGCTTTTATTGTCAATTAACTCTATAACAGATTATTTGATAGGCACATATTGAAATTTATTACTCCTATTTTAAAATTTCCCTTTGAAAACATTAACCAGCTGAACTGCATACTTTGCAAATGATAGTTTTTAGCTACGGATGTTGATGATACTATTATTATTGATTAAATTATTTACTTTCCAGAAAATGAAGAAGACTAAATGATATTGGACATGTGTTTGCATGGTGGGAAAAAATTATTGAACTCTTTCAATGTTTTCATTGACATTTTTTCTATTACTGAGCATACTCAAAATGAAAATTGAATAATTGGCCTTTGGGTTGGCCTTAACTGAAGAGTCTCTAACTCTATCAAAAAGAAAAATAAAACAAATGAATTTTTTTATTAAATTTTTGAAAAATTTCATTATCAATAAATGTGACAATTGAAAATAAATCAAAGTAAAGTAATGCTCATTTATATATTTTAAATATCATTCCATTAAAGTTGCACTATAAAATTTAAAAATATATATTTATCAAAAAGGCATTGATCAGGTATAGATTTGTTGCGAGCAGCTTGAAATTTCTCAATATCAATATACTCATCACTTCATAACACATTTTCCAAGAGGTCATATGCCAGGTTAAAAGGGAAAACAATTTGGAGACTGCATTTTCAAAATCAGTTTTCTTGATCTATTAAAAATATTTAAGACTCTTATGATGAAAAGTTTTTCTTTCTTTTCATGTTGGTTTTGATAACCTGGCAAATATTTTATGGATTATTCCAGAGTATGGCATTTCTCATTCAGAAAATGTGTTATACCACTTAATTTTCAAGATAGGCAAATGTTGTTGATACAGAGGGACTATTCAGAAATAAAGTTAGTAGGGAGATTTAACAACATGTGTTATTGCTTTTACACACAAGATAAACATTTGAAACAAAACAGCTGAGTAAGATATGAGCATGATATGACATGTGAGAATGGAAAGTTAAAAATCAAGAGTGTTAAGTGGTTTTTCTCCAGTTTTGTACTGCTTAGTGGAAAAGTTACCACACAAACCATTTTCTCAGGAACAGATTTTTTTAATATTGTTTGAAAACATCAAGTATAAAAGATATGTGTAAAATTGGTATCCGGTGGGCATGAAGAGGAGAAATTTGATTTTAATCCTTATTACCCCTTCTAAGGAAAACTATAACTAGAGAAGTATAATAAGCTTAGTACACCCAAGGCTCCCATGTGCCACTAAGCTGCAGTCACAAAGGGATTGTGCTGCCAATTAATTGGAAAGGAATTTATTTGCTTAAAAGCATGCTGATTTTCTTGAAAAATTTTACTTTATCAAAAGGAAAATAAAAATATCCAAGAAGGATTTAATGGAAAGTCCAAGCTTAGGTGAGTGCTCAATTATTTTTGATAATTTTAGGTTTGCTTTGGAAGTCAATATTTTTACTGTTTCAAGTTGAGGATATATTTTCTTTTAATATTTATCTTATGTACAATACCTTGATAATACCTACAATTATACCTATAAAGCTGCAAATCTCTAAAAATACAAAAAGAAACTGAAGCAATTACTTGAGAGTCAAAAAAATTAAATTTAAGAAATCTCTTCACCCCATAAAATAAAATTTCTCTCTTCATGGATACGCAGGAAACTTATAAAATGAAGCAAAAGGATCTTTTGAGCTTTTGAATTCAAAGCATGATGGAAGAAATTAGTTATGTTGAAGCATCACAAAACAAAAAAGGAATAAACTTCTTTATGTAACTAAGTCAATTATAAAATCAAAAACACCATACTGCAGAGATCATAGAATGGAATTTGCACGTGATTTAATTTCTCAAGTACTTGGTTGATCACTACTTAAATACAAGCCATTCAAACACTTTTGTCCACTTGAAAAATATTTTTATGTGTAGGTATATTTCTCCAGAATACTCAAGAATCTGCAAAAATTAATCACTGCTTCTTGAGTACATATTGCACAAGAGTGCATTACAAAAAAATCTCAAAAGGATGCACATATTCTGTTAAATATGAATACTCTACTGCAAGTGGTAGTAACCAAAAATTAGCATATAAAGGATGCATATTAATTCATGGCATTAGGCTAATGCATATGCAGTTGAAGCATCCTTGTAATGAAAAAAATTAGAAGTTTGAAAAATTAGAAATTTGATGTCTAGGCAGCATACAATTATTGTAATGCGTACCCATAAAGCTCTATGTTCACCTGCTTTTTCTAAAAATATGCATGTTAATGAAGTCAAAGTGATTCAAATGCTCTTGTGTGACTTACATTTCTGGCGCTGTTCAAATTGTTCCGATTTTTCACCCCATTGTCGCTCCGAACTCTCTTTGCTTTGTTGTTCTAAACCCTGATGAGGTAGGTGCACCATTCATTACAGGAAAAAATAGGAACTGTTAGTTCGATTAATTTCACACATAACTAGGCATGATACAATGGTGTGTATTCCTTCTTGGTTATCAGGCAATGTTTCGTGAAAAGTCCCTTGAGCTTCATTTGGCTTTTTTCGCTGATTCTAAAATAACTTAAAACGTTTCCCATCTAACCATGATTTCCCATTTAACAAGTTAGTAAGAATGGCATCAGGTGATTGGTGTTCCCTGTAATCTTTGTAAATAAAACTCACATTAGGCTGACTGAGTTTTACTAACCTTAAGACAGGTAAGTGGTGAGTGTTCATTCAATTAAATTGGGACAGCATGATATCATGAGAAAACCCTGTTGTGGAATAGCATAAATGAAATTCTTTCGGTTGAGGCGAGGAATCCATGTAGAAAGTATCACGTAACATGAGAGCAAAACCAAAGTAGATCAGTAGATACCATCTCCCACTACACTCCACACTTTTTCCACCCGAAAAGTACACGGGCTTCGGTGAGATGAAACACCACATAGGTCCTGGCTCTAAGCTCTTCCTTTTCCAAAAATATGTATTAATAAAAGTAAAATGGAACAAGGGACCTGTATAATGGAAAGGTTGACTCATTTGAAAACAGGGAGGTGGTTTAAAACCCATGAGAATTGGGGTATAGGCATAAAACAAAACCTGGCAAGAGGGAACTTAATAATCAATAATCCAAAAAATTATGCATGAACTAAAACATCCAGAATTAATGTATACACACTGTCCATATGATTAAGTGTGAGCATAGAGTTACCAAGTAGTTGGTTACTTTATGTTGTAAGTAAAAAAAAATGTTATGGTTTTTCATTGCCGTTTGTATTCTATCTAGGTATCCTACATCTATACTGCTAAGCAAGTAGGTATATGTATTTGAAATACCTATTTCTGACAGCCATAATAGAGAATTAGCACAACAGGTGTGGCCGTATCTATTTTTTTATATTTTATGTGCTGAAATAGAACTTCAGAGGCCAAAGAAGCTCAGTATTACTACTTGATACCCGAGGAATATAATGAGGAATGCACACCAGATTTTGTAAGAGCAGTTGGGAGGGGCACATTCTAAGAAAAACATTTGGTTTTATACATGACTGGGACTAGGGGTCAGATAATCGAGCACTAGAAGGGAAGCCTAGGGCAAGTTGAGGCTGGGGCTCAGGGGATTTCTAGGGTTTATAGGGGAAATGCAGGGGCACAAGTAATTACACATTTGTCATTTGAAGGGGAAACTGACAGGAACAGCACAGTCAGGTTGTTGTTACTCCACAGCAAAAGGCTTGATTTACTTACACTTGTTTCTCTTAGAAAAGATATCGTGTCTTTCTTTCCATATTTTTTCAGAAATTTCTGATGAAAGGGTATCCCAGCCCTGGGAGTACATGAAAGATTTCATATGGGAGATATTTGGGAATGAAAGAAAGCAAAATTTTATGATTATTGGAAATTTTTGCCATCCACAGTCATTTGAAAGAATGAAATTAAACTAATTAGAGTAGTGGAAATTTTCAATCATTCTTTTTCTTTTTGTAAATGTAAATATATTCAATATTTAGGGTGTAAACAATAATTATTTTTCAGGAAAATCATATGGAAACATATATAATCAAATCAAAATTATAATAACCCATAATTTTCAAACTCATGCATGTATTCAATGATAATTGAAACATGGATTTTATAAGTTTAAAGAAAAGAAGTTTTTTTGCATCTGTAACATTACCTAATTGGCTTGTATTGGCATTTGTTTGATATACTTTTAAATATTTGGAGGTGAATAAATCAAATGGAAGCCATCCACAATAAATTAATATCAATAAATAGTATATCTACCTCCTCTTATGACTTATTTTCTGAAATTAATATATTTTAAATATGAAAAGTTAATGCTAATGTAGCTAATACTAGGTAATTCATTATTTTATTTGTCGAATCATGTGAAAATTGAAACTTTTGAAGTATGGTTAAAGAGTTTAAATCTCTAATAATAATATTTTGTTTCCAATCATTATTATATTTGTTTAGTTTGGCTACTTACATGATGAAACTTTGGTTATTCTCAGAATATTCTGCCATACCTCATATTCCTTCCATGATTTCTAGAATTTACCATTTTAAATATTACCACATTAAATACATTATTAATAATAATAGGTAAAATATTGATTTGAAAAAAAACAACATATAGATAATTGAGAAGGCATACTAAATATTACACCGATTCAGTCCTTCTTAAAATTAATTGCCTCTTACAAGTTATATTATTAATGGTTATCTACCGGTTAGGGTAGGTTTCTGATGGACTCACAACCTTATTCCTACCATAACCCTTAATTCATTTCCACGTACTTGTTATCACCTTTCATTTGATTCTACAGCCTAATCTGTACCTCCCCCTACCTCTCTCACCAAACATTCTCCCCTCCAATACTGTCTTCAGCAATCCATCTCCACTCAGCATGCCCAGCATCCGTTTCCCTGCCTTCTTTGGATTTCCCCCAAGAGCCTTCTCTCCTCCCTCTCCATCCCCAGAACATCTTCCACTTCACCTTTTCCATCCTCCTCCACTCACACATTTCAAAAGCCTAGCCCACTCTGTGCATGTCTTCTTGCTTCAATGACCAAGTTTCCGAGACCATACAAAACCACTTTCCACATCAGCATCACCACCAGTCTTTTCTTTGCATCCTTGCCTAAGGCCCTTGCCTAGGGCCCTTGCCATCAATTCTCTCCCCCTTGTAAAAGCTTCTTTACCTAAAGCAATTCTCCTTCTAATATCCTTACCATATTCCCCATCTTTGCCCACAATACCACATAAATACCTAAAATGCTGTGCCTGCTAAATGTGACTTAGGCTTCCTATGTCTCAAGAACCTCCTAGCCATCATTTTCTTCTAATTTATTTTCATTCCATAACTATTACACTGGCCCTGTTGTGAGCTCAGCAATGACAATGATAAAATTCAGATAACAATCCAAAATTGCTTCTTATTTGCTCCAATTACCCTTATAATTGAATTATACATATTAGAGGTCTCTTTTCTTCCTGTATTTGAAATAATGTTTTATTTAGATAATTTATAACATGGGTCCCTGAACTTGAATGCAAAGGGCTTGTGAAATGAATATAGTTGGTGGTCTGCTTATCTCTAAATAATATTTGATTCTCACAAATTAATGAAAAGTTGATCAATATGAAATACTGGATTTATGTTTTCATTCACACTATTGACCACTTCACATTATCTTTGCTCAAACTATGAGAAAAATCAATAGAATTTACTTTGGTAACATTTGAAGGAAAGTAATCCAGTCATATATATTTTATACAGAAGTAATTATGAATGAACTCCACTTAATAAACTCTATGTATCTAACATTCTCTCAAATTTAAATACCCCTTGTACCCAGGACATTCGCACACTCAACAACTTTCCCTCCACTGACATCTTATTACCTTTTGAAAAATTCAATTAATTATTATAATCATGACGATAACGAAATGAACTCTGTAGATAAGACCTAGTAAATATTTTTGAACTGGTCAGGGCCTTTTGGAAACCACTGCTAATATGAATGAAGAGGATATGATAATTCTATACTAACATGTAGTTATAAATATAGGAAGTACCTACCAATAGTTCTCTATCTATACATTATATCTTGCACAATATTTTCTGTTATACAGGTATCTATCTAATTATATAATTGAATATGAATGCCTAATGGCCGTAATGTATGGATTGTCTATTATAATAGAGTAGCTCTTAAAAATGTAGAATACGTACGCCCTCAAAGAGTTTCTTCTTGTCATCATATGACCTCGTGTCCACACGACGTTCATATTTGGATGCGACTTGAATCATGGGCTGTGAAGGAATTAAATATAGAATGAGTATCAACTAAACATGAAATGTTGGAAATAGATTGAGATATTATGCTTCAATAGAAAATAGGTAGATACTCTTACTTACAGGGTACTTGCCGGTCAGAGCTCTGAAATTTAGAAAAAATAATAACAGTTAGATTTGTAATTTCAATAAAGCTGCTAAGGGTTTTCTGGGAATATATCAATGAAAGCACTGCAATTTTTTTATAAAACATTTACCTTAATCTCCTACCTTAAAGCATATTGCTGTGCTCATAACCTCATGTCATGAGGAGATTTTGAGCTGAGGCAATTCAATTATTGTAAGTAAAATATATTTCAGGATTTTTTTGTTGTGTGTTTTTTTGAATTTTCAATTGTAATCATTATCATTTTTCAATTTAAGTGAAATGATTTTGTTGATATAATTCTAGAACATTATTATTATTTCGTTATAAGGAAGTAAATATATTACATTCCTAAAAAGAGGGTGGTTGAATGATGGCACTTTTCAAATACTCATATTATATTAGATTGGTGCCTACCTACTAAAATCATAATTGAAATGAAATATTTAAAATAAAATAATGTTCTCCTTTGAAGGCATTAATTTCTTGAAACTCTGCCTACCAAATAATTTATGTAATTGTTCATAGGAACTGGGAGAAATGCAGAAACAGTAACTGTGATGAAGTCACTCACTGGTGGGTGCACTAATGTGAGAATTTCACACTGTGCTATAATCGTTCACGGTCTATGGGAATCACTATATTATTGCTTGCATTAATTTAGCATTTGCTCATTATGATTTATAAATTTCCAGGAAGTTATTTTTACTTTAATCGATTATTTGAAAATATTAATTGATTAAGTGGTATTAAATTGCATTCAAATTACAATTGTAAATGTTCAATTACTTCACTGAAAACTTACCATCACTTGCAGTGCATTTCTTTGTGATAGTAATTTCAATCTAGCTCAGTGACTACTTATTTCATGTACATCTCCTATCACAGCTTATCTCCTATGTACCAGAATATATAATTTACTAAAGCAATATTATTTCATCACTACATAACCGCCGCAAAAGAAAATATGAGTAATAAGAAAAACTATGCACACTGTGTTATACATTAAGATGGCATTGTTGCTGAATGAGTTCATAGCTGGCAAGCTAAGGGGAGTAAATCTCGTGAGATTTTTTGCCTAGGAAAGTATCCCAGGAGTGGCCAGGGACTACTAATCAATCTGGCTACATCATTTACGTAGGGGTGAGTTCGTCTTTAACTCCTTTGTACCATGGCTGAATTATTCTGATCAACATCAGGAAAAGGCGAAGTAAAAATATATCCAAGTGACTGTCAAAATCCTGGGTGTTAAAACTCAAGAGGCAAAATGCTGGGTCACAAAAAATTCCAGATGTAAAAAAACCTGCTTCACGAAAAATAATCTTTAGGGTGGCAGTGATGTTTAGAAATTAGTGGTGAAAAAGAAATTGAATTTAACTACAATTATTTTTTTTGAGAGTTGGCAATTGGAAAGACTGAAGTTTTTTTCTGTTCTGTATGAATATATCTATCTGCATTTATTAATTTATTCAGGGCGCAACGAAAGTCATCAATCTGCGGTAAAAAAAATTATTTTAAATTATTGTTCATTTTCCTATAGTTTTACCATCTCATATGAAATTGTGACTGCATCCTAATATGCATAAATTTAGCTGAGTTATTGCAATTTTGAGGCATGGTAGTCCAGTGGGCAGAGCACTGAACTACTGACTGGAGGGCCCGGGTTCGATTCCGGGGGATTGAATCTGGATGACCTCAAAGAAAGCTGGCTAAAAATTTCAAAGGAGGGAAAACACAAATTTTGAACATTTTAACATAAATGTAAGCGCACACTGCTCTATGATTGTGAAAGAGAAAAAGAAGTGTTTTTAAAGAGGAGAAAGGATGACATTAACCAATTAGTTCTGACACTAAGACAAAGATATTTACCAATTTCATCTCATAATTTACACATTTTCAACTTTAATTTATTTATTTAAAAATTTTTTGTGCACACATCAGGATTCAGATGAACAACTAATTGTTGATTTTATATATGGACATAATTAAAAATATGCTGAAGTAATACTTTAATAATATGCATTTAAATAGCAGTATGGTATCAATAGCAGTATTTACCTCGTGGCCAAACAAGAGGTCCTACATAATAAATATGCATTTAGTTGAAAACTTTCATGTCTTTCATACATTATAGTGTCCATACAATTATATTTTGTAAATTAAGTTTCTAAAGCCTACAATTTGCATAATCTGACTGCTGTTTTCTGAACTCCCCTAGGTGACCACTTTTTTTCTGAAAGTGGATGCCACGGAAAATTCTTACTTCATTTGTTAGTGTACAAAAATTTTAATAAAGCAAATGTTAAAGTATCTAATTTTTTTTCTGGCTATCATTTCATTGTTGTAAAAAATATTTTTTCCCTTGTGGAGTTCTGAAAAAAATTGTGTTTCTTTTTTAAGAATGGAATTGCCTCAAATTTCTGAAAATATGGTACTTATGTAATAATTAATGGAAGCAACTTACTCGGGGTCTAATCCCTTCTTCAGAGCTTTGTGCCTGAGCTGCTGCTTCTGTCTTTCCTTCAGTTCCTTAAGCTGTAATAAAGATACACTCAATTCAGTTTCCTTCCTGAGCATTTATAATTATACTGCACCGTACATTATTATAGTCTTTCCCCCTATGCTAGGTTGTTCATTCATCACTTGATATGAATAAGATCGATTTTGGTCCAAATACTCATTGAATGTGACAACTCACAATAGGACCAAGGACTTCCCTCCAAATAAGTCCAACTCTGCTGATACTGCTACACATTAAGAGTCAATTGTAGCACAAAGCATTCCATGCAAGTTAGCACACACAATATAGATTATATCTGTGTGTGCATGGGGTAAATATATAATGAGTGCCCGCGCCATTAGTGAAATGGGTATGGATTTTTCCATCGAATCAGCACACATCGGATGGTACAAGAGGTCGTCTACTCCCTCCGTGCTTTTAAAATATTGAGCTAGCTATGTTTGAAGAACCTTCTCTCCATACTCTGATGGGTTCATTGAGCCAGTTAATGTCATTACATGTTCTTTCAATCATTTAAATTATGAATAAATTTTAACATCACACCTTTCACCAGAATCCGCTGAAAAAATGTTTTTTGGTGAAAGAATGGAGAAGTGGATTCTAAAGAAGCCCAACAGGGAAAGGCTACTGAACAGCATAGAGAGTTATGGCCATGAGAGAAAATTGACAAAACCACCCAATATCACCATTTATGAACCGGGTGTTGATTTGATACCACATTTAGATGACACTGTGATAGATCTGAGTGACATGTGAGTTTCCATCAAAAGATGGGAAACGGTTGAGGAAGAAGATGATAATGATGATGACAGCTCAATCAACTAATATACTGGCATTGATAAATTATTAGAAACTATATACTATTGCCATGAGAACAATTCCACTGGAACAGATGACACTTATGTTCGTCATAGATTCCCACAAAAACATTAACTCTTATCATTGACAATGGCTTTAAAGTTGAATCCACATTCAAAATGTGAATAGAACAGTAGTGGAGAAAATATACTATGAAACCCAAAAATTTATTTGCAATTCAAACCAATTCTTAGACACTTTTACCATAATCATCTGCTGTAAGGAGTTAGATGGTTAAAATGTCAATTATTTAAATAATAGTAAATCCTACTTTTTGAGCTTTGACACATTTCATCCAAATTTTCAATAAATGACAGACTTGGCATATGGCATATGAGTCATTCAATGAGTCATTCAAAAATGGCATATGAGTCATGCAACGATACCTTACATTTTTCTTATCAGATTAAGATAAGCCAATTTTATTTAATATTTGTTTGAATATATTATTTTATTGAATAAACATTTATTTTGGTGCCAATTCATGTATTCCTTAAATCTATGCACATATTTGTTCACTCACATCGTACTCCTGTCTCTTCTGTCTCTCTTCAAGATCATATTTCTCAGTTTCCAGCTTAACAATAGTGTCCCACAACTCTAGCGCCTTGAGTCTGAGCTTCTCAACGCCAAGATTGTCAATTTCCAGGGGCTTGATGCGGAAGCTGAGAGAAATCTTCTTCTCTTCCTCAAGCTGCTCCTTGGTCTTATTCCTCTCAATCTGAGCTGATGACAGGTTGAACTAAGAAGATATAGCAAAGGATAAACATTTATTTTATCTTTATCGCTCCTTGTGATACACTTTTAAATTAAGTTATTGTTTTCAAATAAATGTATGAATTTTGAAAAGCAGTAAAAAATGGAGGAAGTAAATTCATTTTGCAGAAAAAGCATTCACAAATATAAATCAATTAAGACTTTTGCTCAAAATAAAATTTGAAATAATGTGATAAAATTCATTCAATACTAGGGGGGGGGGAGCAGGAGAGAATGGTGGTTGACATGATGGGGAGAGGAGACAGGGGGTTCCAGCTTTGTCTGAAAAAACATCACATGACTAATTGATGCTCTTCAATTGCCAGAATTATTGACAATCCTGAAGAACATTAAGCGATTCAAGTTTTATATACCTCCATTTCTTATAATCCCTAACTAAGCTACATTATAACATTGAATTATACAAATTTATAGTTGGAAAATTCAAATTAAAGTATAATTTTTAATATACTTTTAACTGAGGGATTTTCAATGATTTTAATTAAAATTTGAATTACCCAATATTTTGAATGAAACAACAACAAATTTACCATGTTCAACTGTAATTACTTTGTTATATGACCAATGGACATATTAAGCCTGTGGTCAAGAAGTATTTTTGAGATTGTAATTTTATACAGGCAATTGTTTTAGAAGGGTTAACAATTAATTTGGCCTAACTCATAAGCAGTTCCAATTGATAGGTAATGAAAACTAAATTTATAAAGTTATAACAATAATAAATATAACCCATTGATGGGGTATAACATATTTATGTGCCAGAAACAAATGCTAAGTAACATGATTTTGTATAAGAGGTGATACATTTTCACCCTGTCTACTTACACCTTGATCCTTCTTGGTGATGGTGAAGTTGGGACCCTTCTTGTCCTTATCAGACTACAAATAGAAAAACAATAAAATGATGGTTAGTTAGTTCTTAAATGATAACCTGATAGATAATACCTATTTTATAATTTAGCTTCTATGTTTTTGCTTGTGTCAATAGGTCATTCTCAACAATTGGCATTGCCTCTAAAGTATGCTGATTCCTTACAATATGCAATGGATTATAAATTATGAAATTTTTATAAATATAAGTTTTGAAAAGGTCACTTACTTATTATAACTTTGATACAAATTTAATAAGTGTTCATCATTAGCTGGTAAATCTCTTCAGCATTTAGAGAATAGCTGAACATTTATCTTTCATGTAACTATTCACATCATCATATAAAATCAATTACATTATTATGAATAGACCAATTTAAGTCGCATTTTCTGTATGTGCACCCTAATTCAATTTAATCATGCACCTATATATATATATATTTAAAATTTTTCTTCCATTTGGCATACATTGGCCCATTTTCTTTCAAAGTTTCAACATGCACAGCAATGCATTTTAGTGAAATTTGTGAGCACATACGGTGTAACTTAAAATCACAGTGATCAACCCGAAGGTCGGTTTGGTAGGCGAGGGCAGAGGTCACCCTAAGTACTAAGCCCTAATATGGCGTATGTGAAGTTCGCTCACATCAGTGTAATAAGGGTGGCCAGTTCCCTTATTCCCTGTTCACCACCTGTGATTTCCCAGGATATGGACCATGGGCTTTTTACCATGTGCCGTACCCAGTTCGACTCCCACGGCAGAGGTGTCACCCAGAATTGAACCTGGGCCCTCAGGTCAGTAGCTCAGTGTTCTACCCACTGGACTACTGCACCCCATATGGTATGACTGCTAATGCGAAAGAGGGAAGAATAAGAATCTAATCTGTTTTACCCGAATGTCATTTTCTTTTCCATGCCTTACAAAGAGGTCAAAATAGATGCCAACTAATTACCTACCATTGAAATAATAGGCATAGCATAGTTATTCCACACACACATCATTTATTTCTCACGACCTAGGTTTCGTTCGTTTCATGAGGTGATGAATGATGTTGGACCTCAATGAAACCTAAGTAATGAGATATAAATGACGTGTGTGTGGAATAACTCTGTTCACTTGCCTTGTTCACTTGTGAATGTGAAGCATTTCCACAGAGTCTCACTCGCATTCCTCTCGAGAGTATGACCTTCCTATGACCTACCTTCATTGCCTGCATCATCTGCTGGCGCTTCTTCTCAGCCTCCTCGAGGCGCCTTCGCTTCTCCTCGATCTCCCGTTGTTTCTTCTCCTCAGCTTCACGCATCCTGCGCTCCTCTTCCTGCTTCTTGCGCTCGGCCATACGCTTCTCTTCATCAGCTCTCATGACCTGTAAGCACAAGGATTTTGTTTTGAAGATCATTTGTTACCTTTTGAAGATGTCATCATAAATGACCCATTTTTGCATTTGGTATCCATGGTGATTATTTAAGTATTCATCAGGATGGAAAAAACATATTATGCATAGTTAGTCCATGGTTTTGATCAAATAGCATAATCTAAGAATTAACAAAGATTTCTTGACTTCACCATGTGTTACCACCAGAGTGGTAATTTAGAACTGTGAAGTTTGTACTTTGTGGACCAAGAAAAGCCTTTCAGCAAAAGTGATTGGGGCCACTTATGTGGGGGGCGTAAAAATTTGTATTATTATAGAGATATGTGTGGAAAATGATATCATTGTCCCACCTGTTTTAATTCACACAAATTGCCAAACCATTTCCTTAACGCTTTAGCTGAAGAAGGCAGTTTTCCGTGCTACAGCCGCGTATGGGAAAAAAGTGAGGGAAATATTTTCCTGTGCAGGACTGGCTAGGGATTAATCAGGGTGTGCACCCTTATTATCAGGGATGACCTTTCCCTTCCCCTTCTTTGGAAAAATGGGAAAGGGTGACCAATCGAAGGTCATTAACACGTGCGAGGAAAACCAATTCCTGAGAAATGAATTGATTCCTCACAACAATTTTCACGGATGGAAACAACGTGGCAAGCGCACGGGAATTTGAGAGGAAAATGACAGGGAGGGAGCACTCCTTAATGTGAGGAGGGTTGGGTCGGCATTGGAGCATCTCGGAGCGTCCACTTAAGAGTGGACAGCCATGAAATACAGGGACAGGCAAGCAGGTCTTAGGTCAAAGGTAGAAGGATGTTTTCCCTGCAGCCATCCTAGCATGCGCAGAAATATGTTTCCCACAACTTAAGGATTGTTAAATGGTTTGCACTTTCTCAGCAAGGAAAAATTTCACCTAATAAAATGCTTGTTATTTGGTTATTATTCTGTATCTCCGCAAATCAGACACACGCACGCACACGCACACACCTTGCGCTTAGCCTGCTTCTCCTTGAGGCGCTTGAGTTCCTCCTCCTCCTTGGCTCGTTGTTTGCGCCATTCTGCAATGTACTCCTTCAATTGCTCATCAAGATCTGATTTCTTCTGCTCCTGGCGCTGTAGGAATTCAAATTGTCAGGTCAATAGAACTAAAAATATATGCCGTCACATGTATTTTCTAAAAAATAGGTGGGAAATTTAATGGGAATGAATATGCAAAATATTTTTTCGAATCCAGAATTAGCAAAAATATTACCTATGAACAGAGCAGATCTTGGCTCCCACAAAAGCCATTTCCTGTTTGCATTGAAAAAGTGGTTGCCTCTGGTACAGAGGATGATAGTTTCTTATATTAAAAGTTAAAAGCTCAGTTTTATGCCAAATAAAAAGTATTGTTTAATATGTACCATACAAATACATAGCAAATTAGGACTTTAAAATAAGGAATTAGAAATCATATTAAGCCCATATAAAAGTTTTATAAACATTCTAAGAAATTTTATTTGATAGATACTTTCAATTAATGCATAATTATGAAATATTCTCTCACTTGATGGGGAGGAATATATTACAACATATTATTCCTTTAAAATAAAAATAATAGAAAAAGTGATAAAAGTAAAGTTTTCTCACCTTAATGAATTCAGGATCTCCCTTTGCGTCATCCCTGTTGCACAGAAGTAATTGCAATGCATTAGTTATCAGTGTTTACAGTCTTATTAATAGTTAATTTCAGTTCTGAAAAGTTTATTATTAAAAATTCCAATTGTTGTTTTAAATTCATAATTAGCAAGATTTGAATAACCATATTAGAGGCTGCAAAGTCTCTTTGGGTATTTAATTTTTTTCAAATGAGTTCTTGCAGATTGTGGTATTATTGTGAAAAAAATGAATATTGATATTTCATTAGCTTTATCACGGTGGTAACATAATTGCTTCAGTTTAGAACACTACAAAAAACAAACAACACAGCCACAGTTAACAACATGTTTTTCTGTCACAACTTGTTATATATAAAAAAGGAAGACAGCATAATGAGATAAGAGGAGGCATGCATAGCACATTTTATACGCAATATTAATTTTCTCCATTTCCTTGAATCATCTTTTCACTTTCCTGTAAAGAAAATAATTAACCTTATATGTTTATATCCATGCTAGGACTTAGAGTCAAAAGCCTTTTTTCCACCAATATTTTGCCTAACATTGGACAAAAATCACAGAACGATTGCAGGTACCGCACCACAAGTATGAATAACACATAATATGTCATGTTCGTCAGAGCAATATCTTCTGAGGCAGGTTCTGTAAAAATGTCTGGTATTTGTGTTATCATTATATTTTCCTGAACATACCCTGAGGGATAATGTATTCAATTATTATTTATATATAGTATTCCATGTGTCTCATGTGATGTGGTTGTAAATAAAACATGTGAAAAGTATTTC
>LYUA01003756.1:17634-31894 GCA_002093875.1 Calopteryx splendens
TGGTGGACCAAACAAATCTATATTATCAGCAAAGTTGCAGTGATGTAGATGAAGCCTCTTCACCTCGGCCTGATGTGAGTCTACATGAGATGAATTTGTTCTTGGTGATTATTTTACAAATGGGGCACTGCTTTAGAGACATGCTGAGAGACTACTGATCCAATCTTGAACAAATACATACTCCCTTCTTTAGCACTGTAATGTGACGTGACCACTTTCTCCACATTTTATGATTCCTTCATTTTACTGACAACACCAAGGCTCCTGACAAAAATGATGAAAATTATGACAGGTTATGGAAAATTAGAACGCTTTTTGAAAAGGTCAATGATAACTTCAGCGAGCGAGCGCTCGCTGAAGCGAGCGAGCACTTGGCAATTGATGAAGTAATTGTACTTTCATAACGAAGGGTGATATTCAAGAGTAATAACATCCCAAAAAACACAAACATTTCGGCTTATAAATTTACAAACTTTCTGACTCAACAGGTTATACTTAAGATATGATGGTATATTTAGGCAAAGATAGACTTTGACACCAGAAATTACAGCAACTCATGGTACTATTAGATAATTGACTCAGAGAATTGAAGGAGTTGGCCATAGACTGCGCATGGACAATATTTTCTCATCTCCGGCTCTTTTTGTAACCTCAAAACAAAATATTTTGCTGTGGAACTGTGAGACAACCGTAAAGGATTTCCATGAAACATTGACCGTAAGTCACTAAAATTGAAATGGGTGACATTCGTACAGTGCCACAAGGTGAATTGAGAACAGTGGTATGGAAAGACAAAAGGGTCCATGCTCTCAAATATTTACAGTCCACCAATAGAGGGTAACTTCTGTGATAATTATAGGAATGCTATCGGTCCAACTATTGTAGAGGACAATAACTGCCACATGGGCTATGTCGAAAAAGTCAAAAGGATGGAAAATAGTAATTCCATCCGTCGTTGTACTTGGAAATGGCCAAAAAAGCTGCTTTTCCAACTAGTTGATCTTACCATCATAAATAGTTGGATAATTCTATCTACATGCGGTGCTGATTTTTCACATTGTCAATTCAGACTTGAACTCATTAAGAGCCTTTTGGAAAACGGGTCATCTGTTCTTCCAAGTTGCTCTGCCATGCGTGGACGACCTAAAAGTAGCATGACGCATTTGGTTCATTTAGAAGCGAAAGACAACATGCACTGGCCAGTGAAAGGCAGACGCTCACTTCATCACGTGTGTTCTTCGAAAGAGGTTGACTCCAGAAAAACATTCAATTGTGGTAAATTTGACGTTGGACTCTGCATTGGCTCCTGTTTTGAGGCCTACCACACCAAGACAATATTTTAGAATAGCAAACAATAGTTAATGTGTTTCAGAATGTCTGTAGGAACTTCATTGCAAAATATGTAATTAAATAATGCAATATTTTTGTTTTTTCTAATGCTTTCATTCCTTCTCGCACTCATAAAATTTATTTACAATTTTTACATTTTATGTAAAGATGAAATTATAAGTTTCTTTATTGTTTTCACATCAAATTTTTGTTGCATACAAATTCGATCATTATTTCATGAGATATGAGCTTTTAAGAATGTGAGCAACTTTTTTTTAAATGTTTGGAATTTAAATCAGGCAGCCTGGCCTGGACCGGCTTTGTAAAGTAATAGGTATCCCGTGGATAAAGGTTAAATAGCATATGCACCTTGAAAGGTGCTTTCATTCCATTGGTTCTGCTCTCATCAGTTTCTGTGTTGCTTATGCCAGTACTCATTCTTTGTGTGGGTAATTTTCCAGAGAATTTATTTGTTGCTATTTTATCACCAGATGGTTTGTTTATTCTTTAATAACACTTGAAAACCTGTCAAATAAAAATTGTTTCATTTTAGAGGTGATTTTATTTGGAGTTTGTTTTCATTTGATGATATGCATGCTACTTTTGTGAATGAAATCTTCCAGTTCATCTGTAGTTTCTCAATATTCAATTTATAATGGTAATTACTACTCACATGGAATGCTTAATTTTAAAAATATAAGAGTTTTCATGATGTGCTAAATATTAATTACTATATATTTCTGTTGTTAGAAATTAATTTTTATGCATGTGTTAAATGCTCTACTAACTTAAAGCATGTTTAAGGATCTATGAAATTGAGAGGGGTGATCAAGCAATTGCTGGAAGATGATCAGTGACATGCACAGTGTACATTTTTTTGAAAATTTCAGTACTAGGCATGCATAAATTATGAATTGTTATTTTTAATTATAAAGTTACTCAATATAGTGATTGATGACATATTTCCACATTTTGTTTGCTGCCATATTTTACTCTTGAGCAGTTCATAGATTCATAGTAACCTTATTTATTTAATTCTCCCTTAGGAAGTGGTTTTATTCCATTTTGGCTTATAGGTGTAGCTGGCAAAGCTGGCTTAATGGTCAAATATCAGCTGGTAAATCTGGGGTTGTGATATTGAAAAACCCAGGATGCTTGCTGATATAAGGCTTTTGGCTAGCATTTCTGCTGACATATTAAGCAAGTTTATTCTGGGGTCGCAAGTTATCTACCAATGAACTGTCATCACCCTTACATTTTTGATGCCATTATGAGGAATTAAAGATTAGAAAAAGATTTTGTTTGGTTTGGAAATAATACCTGTTGGACCTAGTATCAGTAGATGGTAAATATTGAACCATTTTAGGTTTTGTTGTTTGCCATGTTTAACAGTTATGTATTTGCTTAGTTGTTAGTGAAAGTTTGGTAGCAGTTGCTTTTTGAATGCTACAATTTGTCTGATGGTTTCAGCAATTTTGTTTTATAAGTAATACATAATGGTTTGGTAGTAATTTTTTGTCTTAATAGCATAGTACTTCATGGTGTTAAAAATGTAATATTTTAAATATGAACACATTTGCCATGCTATTGGATGTACTTTTTTCCCAAAATAATTATGCAAATATTCACTTGCATCCAATATGTATGCCTAAAATGCATGGAATTTGTTTTCTGTAAATGACTATGTAACAAGGGGGTGTATGGTCTGTATGCCAATATGTGCCTATAGGCCAGTAAGTGTGGTACCTACTTTGAACACTTAGAAAAAGTTCATCAAAATTTATTTATTATTAGTATATGAAACTCGCCTTGAAATAGATCAATCTAACATTGAGTATTATTGTGAAAAAATAACAATGAAACAACTTGGATATTAATTAAATGGGTTGTTCTTAAAGCTATTATTTTCATTCCAACTGAAGGCATGAACCTATGATGTGGTTTGCCTCTTTTATACACTTAACTCCCTTTTCAATAGCTGCAAAAGTTAAGTGTTTTGTTAAAGAGAAGGTTTAATATTTTAACAATATAAAAAAGGATTTTCTCTCTTTTAGATTTGTTTAGTTGTTATTGTCAAATATACGTATATCCCCCATTTGTTTTAGCAATTGTGTTAAGGTTGATTCAAGATCTCAAAATTCAGAGTAAATTTCAAACCACAAAATGCATTGAATAGGCACCTATGAGTAGTCAGCTTATATTATGAAAAGATAAATCTGTTAATTTCAGCATCTGGAATGGTTATTTTTAGATTTGACATCAATCAGTTGGGACTATTTTTCCACTTAGATCATATGCCCGATGTGAAAAGCTCACACTTATCAGTGAACCAAAAAGTCTCACACTGCTCATCCTGGAAGCATAATCTCGAAAGACATTCAGATACCATTTATACATTTGAGCATAAATCGGAAATTCAGTTAAAATATCATCCAAAATCCTTGCTTGAGTGTGTCAAAGACAAGAAACAAGCAAAAAAATTTTAATTTTGATACAATTGCCTTTTAATTCTTTTTGGCATAAAGGAATACTCTTCTTTACAATGATCCACTATTTTGATGTAGGCAAAATATTAAAATAAAATTTCTTAAATTAATCGCTAAAAAAATTTTACTTTCTCAAGGTGTATACTCATATCAAAACATGATTGATGGCAAAACTATATACATAATTTATATTTTTCATTCCATTCTCTTTTAACATGAATGTCTCATTTTAATGTAGTATAAGGTCAGAATTTTCGTGTTTTGTACTTAAAGCCTTAAATCATTCATAATGGCTTTAGTTTTAGAGATCTTATGGAGAGAAAATTTTTCAAATGCCCTTGTTGGATAAGCTTAAGCAAAATCATTAAATTCCTAACAGTTTAAAAAAATATTGTAAAATTTTTATTTTTAGGTCACATAAATAAACTTCTTACAATTATCATGTTTAGTTAAGTGCATATTGTTTAAAATAGAGCCATCAGCTAGGTGTGTCCATAATTATTGACCCAAAAGAACACCTATTTTTAAACATTACCACCATTGAAAGAAAAACTTCATCATCTTAGAAAAAAGTAAGTTCTTAACTGCTACATATTTGAATTTGTACTGAGACTGGATACTGTACAAAGACTATCTTGATTTCTTTGTGTCTGTGTCATCTTACTTTGAACTATTTCAATGAGAATATTCTGATAAATTAAAAAATTACATATATCATATGATATTGACAAAACAAGAAAGTCTTGTTTGATCAATCATAAATGCAGTGGCATAGCCTTGGGGGGAGTAGGGGGGGGGGCTACCTAGGTTGTAGCCACCTTCATAATTTTGCCCTCACAAGAATAATTGTCTAAGATGTGTGCTATTGCTCATTTCATGCAAAGTGTGATTTCCATTTTTGCTCAGAAACATACCAACAAAAAATAAAGTAATAAAGTTCCAATAGAACAGATTTTTAAAATACCAATAAAGCTTTTGGATGGGAGAAATAATTATTGAAATGCAGAGCAGTGGGCAATGGAGAGTCATCTTTAGCCCCCCCCCCCCTCATATTAATTTTCTGGTTATGCCACTTTATAAAAATGTACGATTTTCTTCGGTGTATACCTTACCCCGATTTGATAATGAATTCTTAAAGTGTATGCATTTTGAAATTATTGTACCCTTTGTATTATGATCATCATAATGCCTGTACTTGAGTAGGCACATGAATTATTGGTTTTAATTAATGGTTACTTGTCTATTGGTTATTTGTTCATTATTTACTGTAGTTAAAGGTAATCCACCTGCTTGTGATATTTACCTTCATTAACACCTAAAGTGAAAATTAACGCATTCAACCTGGTGTACAAATTTCTATTACATGCTATACAGATGTCATAGGGGAGAAAAATGTATACTGGGCAGCTGTTTAATAATTACAAGTTTTATTTTATTACATGGTGGGGGGCAGTTCATTGGCTCCTCTCAAATATCACTTATAAATCCAAGGACGACATCATCCAACTGTAGGTCACGCCTGCCCAGTAGCAAAACTGATTGTGACCAATACCGGGTTGAACGAGTTAAATGAATTTCCCATATGTTTTTTAAGGTGACTCTATTCATGTTGCATAGCATCCAACCTACATCTCCAAGGACACATGCACACTCATGAAACTGTGGTATTTTTGTTTTGTTGTGCATTCAACCTTTATACTTAGCTATGCTCAAATAATGTATTTACCTTAGTGTGTGTGACGTTGCACTGTGCATCAGCAATTAGTCTTATTTTACATTCATCGTGCACGTCCCTAAATCTCATTTTCATGTGGCATCCCTGAGTGGTAAGTGTCAAAACAAACTACCACTCAAGGAAGTGTTTCTAAAAAGTTTTAAAACTTTTTCATTTCTGATCTTAAACATGACATTTCTTGTAAAAGGAGCAGGTGATACATGATGTCTCTGTTTTCAGCTGTAGTTATCATAGCAATGGACTTTTAAATGCCTGAGAACTTTTTTGGGAGACAATTTTTGGACATTTGGGGAGTGCTTGTGTAATCTCATGTGGTAACTGTGAGTATAATATTGTAACTCAGATTGCCATGTGGGGTTTCACAGGTCATAACCTCGTTCATCCTGCATATCAGTATATTTTGTTTCTTGTTGGTTTTAGCCAATAGGTAGAATGTGGAATGTCAAGGAAATCAGTCGTGAGATATTATCAGTCAATTGAATTTATTTTAGATGGATTGCTTATTTATTGAAGTGCTTGTGGTGTTTGTCTTTAAAAACGAAGTAGTATAATTTTTCTGTTGCATATGATGATATTAAAATTAGACATTTTCCTTATTATAAATGTTATTCTATGAAATATTGAGTATGCCATTTATAAACAAGTATTCACTGATGTTTTTATTAAATTTCAACTGCTTGAGGAAAAAATCATTAATTTTTGGATCCATTAACTATTTGAATACTATTATAGGCTTCTTCAAACTTGTTTGCGGGTTATAGAGAATGAGGATTGTGTGTGTCTTAATTGGTTTAAAATGACAACTCATACCATCCTGCTGTTTGCGGTTGGAATTATTCATAGGTTCCCTGTGTTCATTAAATCAAATTCTATCCGCCACATTAACATGGTGTATACTAAATGTAATATTTCAAACTTTTTATCAGTAAAATAATACAAAACTTGTCATTTTCTTGTATAGAAAAATTATCTTAGTGATGTCTTTTGCTTTAGTCCTTTAATATTTTTTAAAGTTTGATATCTTTATTCAATTCAATTTTAAATTATTGGAACACACTCTTTCATAAGATGCCTCTGTAATTATCTTTGTGGTCAGCTCTATAATTTCATATCGAGGTAAACAATGAATCATTATGCATTCATCACTGGAAAATGATGGCTCATACAATCACTGCTTACAATTTTAGCATGCTTAATATGTTAAAACCAGGGAGAGGGGTTGAAAAGCTCTCTTTGAAATGCATTGATAACCACAATATTTCAGATTGCTATATGAATTGCATTTTATAGCCTTCCTGATGAAGCAGATGGGACTATCTGTTTAGAATTTCATTTACGTAGTGAGCAGTTCACATAAATTGTGCAATGGGATGCTTATTCAATTTTCTGATTGTGAAGTACTTGATAGAAATAGTAATATTTTAACACCAGTTCGGCAGATGGTGAATTATTTATTTTGCCTCTTCATTTTAATCAATTTGTTCATATTATCTGTTCTTTGATATAACTAAGGAGCTTAAAGGTTAATTTTTACTTTTGTGTGGTTAATACAGTCGGTAATTCTGGTGTATTTTGAATGAATTGCCAGACATCACATGAAGGACGTTCACACTTAATTCATTTAATTATTCATTGTTCATTTTTGTGATAAATGCTGTCTACTCATTCTGATATATAGTGTGTAGTAATCATCTGCCATCGGTTTACTAACATTTTTAATTTGTCTGCAAAGTAATAAGAGGCATACACATGCTTTGCATGAGCAGGTTAGCCTACATTTTTTTTTGTTTCACAATGAGGAACATTTTGATAAACCATTGTGACTAACATGATTGAATAATCTAAAAGTTTTTTTTCAGTACCCATGGGGCTGTACAATGTGCAATAATAATGTGTCAGTTGCATGACAAAATATCTTATCCACTTAAGACATGATAAATCATACTCAAAGAAATTGAATTTTTTGTACCTACAACTGTATTTATTGTTTGGCATGTGAGTTGCTTGGAATAAGTTACTTTGCATGTATTTAACTTCTATCTTCAAGGTTAAATGTTAAAATTCCTCTTCAGTATTGATTAGGAAGATATTCATCGAATATTTTTTGCAAATGTTTATTTATTTTTTAAATCGTAATGGGTAGTTTTATCCTTCATTAAAGTATTGAAGAAGCATAACTTTATTTTAAATTAACATAGTGAGATTTCATGGGGCAACATTTTAATGTTTGGGGTTTGCTCTCAGTTTAATATTTTTTGTTCTAATTTACTATGATCTACCCCTAAATATTTATGTCAACATTTGTGGGTTTATTAATTTAATATTTTCCCAAGAAAGTGCCAGTCATAGACTATCTCACATTAGAGATTAAGTTCAAAGATGTTTGGGATAATTTATGAAGAAAAATCCTGTCGATATATTTCTGTTATTTTTGCTTCTGCCAGTTGATTTATCTTTTCAATTTCAAGTTGATTTATTTAATGATTACCCAGTAAAAATAATTTGTCAATAGATTTAAAATAGCCATCGTGCATGCCATGGGTAGCTGGATGATAAAACTTATTCCACCAAATTCAGATAATCCTTGTAGCACCAAATGACAAAATGCCTTGAAAGGGGTGGTTGAGTTGTGTGTGTGTGACTACCTTAATTTATTGGTGGCTTATACATTGATAACTTTTTTGATGTATTGGTCAAGAAATGAACCATGTGTATTTCACTCTCTGAGTGAATTCTCATTATCCATGAAGCTATCTGAGCTTCTAAGTTTGGTGGCTATCTGAATGGAAAAGAAATGGATCTTTTTTATTTTTTTTCCTTCTGAATTTAGTCCATCAAGGATGGGATTCTAATCAAGTCAATATTTGAAATACTTGAGTGCTCACAATCCAAAGGGGTTAATCTTGGAATATGATACATCATCTGATGAAATTAGAACAAAATTCATTGATATTCTGTGCATGGATAAACTTGAAAAAGATAAACGGTCAGCAGGAGCTGATTGAAAACATTGATGCTAAAATGCTAGTATTTCTTTTTTCTGGTGAATTACTCTACCAACATGATTTTGAGCTTGTGGACTTGCCATTTTTGGATTTTGTTTAGTGAAGTGTACTTGGAATTTTTATCTTTAGTATTGATGGGAGTAGCACTCACCATTTGGCCATAAACTTTTGAGTAGTGTAATGTTTTAATGACTCCATTTTCATAGAAATAATAATTTGAATTAATTTGAGACCTTCACCAAAGGTTTGATGGCTGCTTTGGCTGGAGGGTTTAGTGGAATGGCTCTGGTGGTTCAAATGATGAGTATTACATCAGGTACTGGTGGGCGTGTTGAATAGTGCCAGTGCTTGTGTCATACTCTTTCTTTGGCCATTTTAATCTCCTGATTGCCTGCTGACAGGAGGCTTCTTCAAATTGAATTCACGAGCAAGAGAGTGCCCTAGTCGACTTAGTAGCATGCTATGGCTCGATATCCCTTTCTTATTATGTATCTGACTCTTACCTCTGGTATTTGATTCCTAGCATGTTCATCAATATTACCATTGATTATACATACCATTGTAGAATTTTTTAGTAGCAGATAATTGTATTTAATTTGTAATTATATTTGGTGATAGTTGTTTTTATTTCTATGGGTAAAATCATGTTCTTTCGTGTAAACATGATTTCATATGAAACTTTCAACCTACTTTTTGCTGATCTTAACACACATCTCTAAATATTCTCCCTGGTTTGTTTTTAGTGAAAAAGCTCAATGCTAGTCTAATATCAGCTGAAGAAAGACTGCGGAATGCTAGCCTCAATGTAGAAGGAAAGGTTGACAAGTAAGTAAACTTTGTTATATAATGGGATTAGAATATGGTTGATAGCAATCACAATATTTGCATGAAAAATAATTGCTTCAGGGCAGATACCTACTAATTTGGAAGGAGAGAGGCAGATTTAATAGTTATTTTAAATCATTCTCTCTGTCTCTAGTGTCATTTTAATGTTTAAAAATATTCTGATTAGTAGTGTAATAGGCATCCAGGGTTCTACATATTATGATTCAAAATCCATGAATTTGACAATTAAAGGAGCATAATGGCTAAAAGACAAAAAATATATTTATTAGTGTCTACTTAATAGTTTTTGTTTCATAGCTATGGTTTCCACTATTGAAACCATGGCCAAGAATTTAAAAATTCTTATTGGATTGTATAAAATTTATTTTTATTGATTCTGTAATGAAAAAATATAAAAGTTATGGAGAGTATCATTTAAAAATGGTTGATTTGATCTATTGATCATGATAGCATAACAATGGTAAAGCTAAAACATGTATACATATCTCTCCAGTTAGTTTCAAACTCCTTGGTAGTCTGTAACACATAAGTTTCATTGCCTGATAAGGAATACAAACTACAATGTGTGTAGTTATAAAATTCAATGTACAAAGTTTATTAAATTAATTCATTTTTGGGACGAGTAACCTTACTGTGGATACAAAGTACAAAATATTAAATTTAAAATACAAAAATATGTGATTCAAAATACATACTTAAATTAATAAAGTATCCACCCTATGAATTGCCATTAATAACAGTGCCTAAAGCACTATAGTAAATCACTGTATAGAAAGATTTTTTTTTATGATACCCTACTGATTAGGATAGGTTTTGTGAAGGACACATGATCTCAACCCAACAATAACCCTTTCGTGCCAAATATTTTCTTACACCCTTCATTTCATCCAAAATGCCTAAATTTTTCCTCACTCTACCTCTCTTAAACGGCATTTTTCCCTATCACATTCTTTAACAACTCATTCAATAACTCATTCTTGCCACTCAATATGCCCTGCATCCACTTTTCCTACCTTCTTTGGATTTCTCCCAAGAGCCTTCTCTCCTCCCCCACCATGCGCAATACCTCTTCCTTAGTTTTCCCTTCTGTCCATTTTAATTTTTCCATTCTTTTCCACGCCCAAATTTCAAAAGCCTCCATCTCTGCTTGTCACCTTGCCTCAACTACCAAGTTTCCGATTCATACAAAACCGTGCTCCAAATCAATGTCCTCACCAGTCTTTTCTATACAACCTTGGAAGAACATGTTCCTTCTAAGAGGGTGGGCATGTAAGGACAGCAATTTGAAATGTTCTCCCCTCAATGGATAGCATTCTAAACTTGGATTCACCTTTACCAAAAGTAGTCACTGCACATGATATCTAGCTAATACGTATCCCTCGAACTTACCCCCTCTCCTTCTGCAATTATTTCCCCTTGAATGTTTTTTCATAAGCCTGGACGTCATGAACAGGCTCTAGCTTCCTCCTGGACATGTACAGGAAAGTAGTAAGTATTACAATTAATCCTTCTTCTGGGATAGAGGGCATCATAATTTCTCTAAGTACCTTGTAGCACTTACTACCTCATTATCGTATTCATCCATAGGCCCTCACTCTGTGTGTGGAAAATTCCTTCAAATAAACTCTTTACTGTGCTTATTTAAATATAATAGTTCTTGAGATTTATTCTAGATACTGCGATAAAAATGTTTGTATTCCTTATAACCTTGGTGTTTATATAAATGGTTTAAGAAACAAATTTGATTTCTACTCCTTGATAATTCATTAAAGAATGTTTGCATAAGTGTGCATTTTCCTAAAAAATGGATTTGGATTCTGTGTGTGCAAGACTACTGGACTAGTACTGAAAAGCCTATTCAAATAATTAAGAATATATTCCAGTTATGGTTTCAATGAAATTTCTTCTTTAATCACAGTGATATTTGTAAGGATTATGGAGAGAATTTTCTGTTCGTGACTTCTTCAGTTGTAAATGTACATTCTCTCCCATTCAGTGTGTCATCTATGCCCATTAGAAATCATCAGTAATGAAATAGATATTTTGTCATAACATACTGGTATTATTGTATGCTGGAAGTGATATTAGATAACAGTGATTTGAAGCATTCCTCCTTAAACTGTGTAATATTCTCTTGTTTTCAAATGATTAAGTTATTGATTGTATGGTTTGATTTTTTAATATATCGGACTGTTTTTAATAAGTAGCTTTTGTTCTTTATACTGTTCCACTGTTAAATGCCATGGCCGTTTCTTTCAAATGACAGAATGAGTGGCACCTTCCTGGCATTAAATTGTCATAGCTTTTAAAGGAGGTATTTTATTGGTTCAGGGAGATCAGTTTGTACTGGACTACCTTCTCTTAAAATGTTTTTACTTAAAAAATTGATAACTCAAACTAAACTGAAGTGATTTATTGCTTCAGGAATTTGGTGAAAAACCTCCTCCTTGGATACCTCTCGTCCCCCATGCAAGGGACCCGCCGCATAGAGATACTCAGGATCATTGCTACCGTTCTTGAATTCAACAAGGAAGAGAAAGAGAGGGTAGACCTTGGGGATGGGGCCGGGAAAGGTGCTGGATGGCTGCGTGGATTGGCCGGCTGGAGTGGAGGACACCATCTGAGAGATGGAAGCCCTGCTCCAGACCTCAATCAACCTGTAAGTCGGTGCCAGTTAAGAGATTTGTAAATTCCATCAAAGCACTTGCTCAAAGTTCTTGTGTATACTTGCTGTTGTGTGGTAGTGACTTTACTGATGGATGTCCAAAGTGTCCAATGAAGCTAACCATAAGAAAACGAGAGGACCAAAAGAAGAGCAGAAACATTGCCAAATTTACTCAGGGACACTTTTTTTTGCTTATTTTTTTATATTTTACCAATTTAGCTCTCTTAGAAAACCATTTTCATGAAGTAGGGAGCTTCAATCAGGATACTTCCAAAACAAATAAGTTTTTCTTGTGTGGATGTTCTTGGGCTCTGTTACTTTTCTCGTGGTAACCTGGATGCTGGCGAAACTTTAGAAGGACACTCAAAATAGTGTTTTTAGAACAGTTAATTTTCTGTTCGTGTAGGATAAAAAAGTTTCATGTCACTCTACATAGAGTGGAACCTATCTACCAGAAGTGGAATCTATCACCAGTGACCACTGATGGTTCCTGGAAAAAGTAGTTGTCAAGGCAGGTGGTAGCCTATGAGGGTTTGAGTCAGCGTAGCAGTTAGATTGGGTGAGCTATAGGCTTGAAGGACCCTGTTTTATAAAATATGTGTACATAAGTGTGGATGCTATTTCACAAGTAAGACGGAGATTATCAATGGAATGATTATTAGTAACATTGTATGTTTATTTTTACATATGTCCATATATAACTCTAAAAATTAGTTATTTGCATCAACCCTGATGAATGCATAAATAAGAAGGCAAGAAAGTACATACGTGGAAAGTGTAAATTATGAAACAAAATTAGTTAATGTGACTGTCATAGTGCCAGAACTATTACATATCTTATCTTCTCCTTTTCACAAACACTTAATTTTAAATTTCCTAATCACACAGCAGTTTGTCCTTACATTTCAAAATGTTCTAAATTTGTGTTTTCCCTACATTCTAATTTGTGGCAAGTTTTACTTTGGCCAACCATGTTCACTGTCTTTTATTATACTAATTTTTTCTCAATATATAAAAATTCTGATTTTCTCTTTGATTTGATGGAAAGGATTCACACTAGATAGCATTTTTTGAATATGTACAATTACTGCAGAAAAACCGATCATGTGAATACTACAAAGGTAGAAAACACACAGGCTGTAATACCTTATTAACTTATTGACCATGCTCAGCTTCTTTCCACATTTGATTATCTCTCTAACCTTCTCGAGTAGGTAGTAAACAATCATTCTTGAACAAGAGAAGAAATGTGATATTTGTGGGTCATGAGCACCTACTATTCTCCCACACATTGCTCCTTTCCTATTTTTTGACTTCAGTCAGCTCACCATATTCAATGGTGCTTTAATTTTTACTTTCGTCGCCAGTTTCGTTCTTCCCCTCATCCATCCTGGCCAAAATCTTCCCATGATCTTAGATTCCAAAGATTTCACTCAGGAGTTGATTTCATGATGTAATCATTAGTTCCATGGTGAAGTTACTTTGTTTTTTATTTTATCTAAATTTTAATGACTTTTGTGTTCAAGTAATCATTTAGGAAACGACACATTTTTTATTCATTGGTAACAAAGGTAGGGAGTGCAAGAATGAACTTGGCACAGTCATGAACTTATTAGAAATATTTACCACTCCATATGTGTATTTCATTCCAATGTGTTCAAGAACAATCAATACACCAATGACCACAGAATCTTAAATTTTTGGGAAAATTTCACCTTCTCTTTCATTTATGTATGAAGCACAATTAAGGGAAAATATTAGTACATAAAGGGGTGATGTAAATGCAAGTCCGGGAGACTTATTTTATCCTGTACCATTTAAATAGAAAGTCATTTTTAATGCCCATAGTTTTACGCTTTTGTAAATTTACAACATCTTTCATTAACAAATAACATTGAAGTACATTATTATTTAGATACAACTGTTGTGCCTACGTTGTGAAAATTAAAGTTTTGATCTGTTCATTCAGAATACATACGTCCTTTCCTAAAATCAGTTACAGTTCTGCCAACTAAGGATTAATAACATGGCTGACATTAATTCCCTTCAGTCCATAAGCCATGAACTCATCATAGTTGATAATTTGAAATTCCTAGGCATCTATGTGGACTCTCATCTTAAGTGGGATCTGCATATCGTATTGCTATGTAAAAAATTGAATGCAGTATTTTATCTGCTATCTGTCATAAAACAT
>LYUA01003757.1:36772-48341 GCA_002093875.1 Calopteryx splendens
GTAAAACCCAACGGAGAGTAATAGTTATTATCCCAAACGCAGGTTCACGCAGAGGATCTTAGGGCTACGTAACAAAACATAACCCTGAAGCAGTGTAAAGATTTATTGGCTCCGATTTGTGGCAAAAGAGCCCCGGATCATAAAAGCCGACATATCATCCAGGCTCACTTCCGTTCGGAGTAATGGGAGGGAAGGAGGGAGGGAGGCCAATCACTCGGTTGAGGGCAGGGCACTGTCGCTTGGCCCTCCCGCACCTCTTTACGGGAGAGAAAATACTGCCCTATGCTATATGAGTGAGTGTGAAACACCTTCTGATTGAATGTGTTGGGCAAAGGCTGATCGTCAATCAATCAATCAATCTAGCCTATCTCCTAGTTGATAAGTCAGAGGATGTTAGAAGTTTACTGATATCTCTTTTTGGAACCTTTTTCCTCAAATTTGTATTTTAATTATGCATTCAAGGTATTTTTTATATGAAGTTTTTTCCACGTTCTCATAAATTCGTTTTAGCTCGTTGTTGTAAACTTTAGCAAATTTTTACCTTTCCTTTTAAAAGTTTATATCCTTAGCAAGTGATGGATGGATCCTTGAATCCGGTACAATGCCTGCGACTCTAGAGGTGACGCCCTAAAAAACTACAAATAGACACCCTAAAAAACTACTTGTGATAAGAAAGTTAAATGGTATTAACATCGAACTGTAATAGGTACAAAGGCAATCGAAAATTTAACAGTTTGTGAAATTTTAGGTGGCCATGATAATTCGTAGTGCACGGTTAAAAGTGTCCTTCTGATTGAAACGACGAAAACCATAAATATTCATTTGCTAACGGACTCAGGTCGTGAAGAATTTAATGCCTTGGTGCCTCCTTCCATTGCCTTGCATATTGTTTTTTTTATTAAGATCCAGTTAACATGCAAGGCTTCTTACGGCTAATTTTAAATTCTGGAAACGAACTCACCTATTGCATAATTCCTCCCCACCTTTAGTAATGCGCGCTAGTATTAAAGGAAAATCGGAAATACCATTTCCTAAGTTGAAGGGACGCGAAGTATATTAAAGATCAATATTGATGTTTTTAAAATCCTGCCATTAAAAGGTCGTTACTATAGAAGCTGTAAAATAAAATTACTAAAGTTACTAAGAAGCTGTAAAATAAAATTACTAAAGTTACTAAGAAGCCGTAAAATAAAATTGCCCTACTAACTTAGGATTAAAGAGTGTTTTAACACATGTATGTCTGATATCGACATTTTGTATAATAGGGCGCATAAAAATTGATTTACAATAACAGACAGTATATATATATATATATGAAGGAGCCAAAAAGGAGGGTTTATTAAGGCAAAGAAATGAAAGTATATTTATTTCTTCTGGCATCAAAGGAGTGAACTTTGGCGTAATGGCAGTGGCAGTGAGAGAGAGAGAGAGTGTCGCGTAGGAACTTCAAACAAGTGACTGACTCGCCTTTGCAAAGGCCGCAGGCGCGCGCTTACTGAATCGTATCCAATCCAATTTTGAAGCAACTGCCTCTGAGTTCCATCTTGTTTCATTAGAGAGGACCTCTGGTATTTTTCCACACTCAGTCGGAGGAAATAGGAAAGTTCCATCCGGTATATTCCGACTACACGACGTCGAAAAGCTTTAATCCATTAAGGAAATACTTCCGTCAGCCCAGCGTCGATGCTGGGGATTCATTGCACTCTTCGTTTTACCTGATGTTTCACCTGTCTCGCCTCATGCTTGCGTTCCCTCTGACAAACTCGGACAACGGGAAGAGGAGGCAACCAAAGTTCTCTCAGTATTCTAAATCAAGAGCATTCTTGGTGTATAGCTCGGTGGCATTCGGAAACCTTGTAGCCACCCTAGTGTATCCGTGCGTCAAAAATGAAGAAAAATGTAAATAAAATTTTTTCCATGACCTGCTAATATTAATGGAAAATCGGAAATAACATTTCCTAAGTTAAAGTTAAATATTAGAATCAATTACTTAGTTCAAATATAAAATCAGACACTGATAAATATCACGGAAACTTGTTCGAGGTAGTTGCCCTCTAAACATGACCAAACGGTTAGAGATAATCAATTAAATTATAACTAAGAAAGGTTAGGAAGAAATGTTAGGTATTTTTGAAAAGAAATATTAGCTCCAAAAAGTTCTGCATTTATATGATGGGAGGCAGCACCATGCAGCAAGCTATTTATCGCGCTAAATACGACAGAAAAACTAACGGAGACCTGGAAAAATTCCCTCGGCTAGATGGCGTTACTTTGAGGAAGCAATTCATAAATCCACAGTAATCAACCCGAAGTTGGTTTGATAGGCGAGGCGAGGAGCCCAACTAATACTAAGTCCAAGGACGACTGAAATTCACGATTGTTACTTCGCCTTTGCGTCCTGCGGTTTCCCAGGAAGACCTGGCACCCGAAAAATCACACAGCTTGGGTGAAGCTGAGGGTGTCCAGAGTCATCACCTGGAATCGAACCCAAGGACACCAGTTATTAAGCCAGAGCTCTACCCACTGGACTGCCACGCCCCTAAGCAATTCAAAATGTAGCAGGAAACCCTTCCCCACGCAAAGTACTTAACATACGACCCCGACGATTTCGACGTTCGACGCCATAATCCGGTGAAATATAGAGCAGCAGAGAGTGGGGGCATTTAAGTAAGCAATACACTCAAAGAGGGCGCGTCATTGGGAGAATGAATGGAAGGGGGGGGGGGTTGTGAACCGACGGCCTTGGCATTTTGTGGGAGAAAAATGGAGGGAAATGGGAAAACAAAACGGCAGGGGCGGGTGAAAGAAGGTGCAAGGAGGCCGGGTCGCAGGAAGTGGGCCACCGTGGGAAGGAGGGGTCAATCGATCAATGGGACATGTCGCTGAAATCTCACAATTAACGGTCAAAGACGCCCAACTTCTCGAGAGCGGTCAACTTCCGTCAACGCCCTTGTGCAGCGTGTCGGGAGAAAGTCAAAATCCTGTTGGCCATTGTCCAACGGATGCCTGGGAATATTTATTCCTAGAACAGAGAGCTCGTTTTTTTTCTCCCTCTCTCCTGGATTTACTTATCACCACACAGCTTAGTTCATGGCCCCCACTATTTTCCAATTTCAGAATCTTATCGTTCGATTTGGAAATGAGATTTTAAAAGTAAAAATTGCTTTCAATTCTTTCAGTCATTCAAACATTGTGGAAGTCCATTGTGATATAATAAGAGTCAACTCCACAGAGTTTTTACTAGCACAACTAGTTTCGACATTACTTGTGCCATCATACCTGATGATGACACAGGTAGTGTCGAAACTAGTTGTGCCAATGAAAACTCTGTGGATTGAAACTTAGTTGACTCTTATTATTTTTTAACAATTTCTATAGAACGCATTCTTGTGTTATGCTTTGGTAAAGTCTTAGTGACTGTGTTAACAAATTACACTGAAAGAGGAATTTCCGCCATGCATCTGATGTACCCTTTGTGGGGATAAAACTGCAATTTTTATACCATATTCGGGTAAAATTTTTCAAGTAAATGGAACTGGAAACCAGCGTAATTTGTTTTATAATTCCTAGTTTTTTTGGCTGACTGGGGACAGGGACCATTCGGAGCTGGTGAACCAATTAGTGGAATGGTGGGCTATATGGGTGGAAAATGATTTCTGGATTGAAATAAATGATCTGGTCAGCATTGGAATCTTTCTTAAAAATGGAGAAATCCAATTTGTGATTTACTCTTGAAATTGTGATTCCCAGAAATGTAAAGGAACCACAGACCTCTTTTTCCATCGCGAATTCAATAAGTTAATAGAGAGAAGGAAAAAAAGAGTGCAAATGTGTCAAATTTCCTCTTTGAACCTGACATACTAAGAATGCCATCAACTGAAATGGCAAGATAAATATATTTAGGTCAAGGGTCGCATGTGGTCATGGCATGGTCGACCACATGTGTCGAATCGCATTCCACATAGGAGTTCAAAGAGTTAACACCAATTTTGGTCTGAACTGGGACTCAAACCCGGATCCAATTATTCCGGAAAATCAGGGATTCACATGAATCGAATCCCGGTTGATGCGAATGATTTTTACACTGTGAATTTCACGAATATGCGTGAACTGCAGCGGTTGACTCCGTTAAAGGCATATGTCGCGGAACTTCCCGCCGCTCTTCACCAATTTTGGTGTAAAAATAGGGAAAGTGTTGAACATAATATAGGTTACGGTCTGAGAATATACTAATATTATGCGCGTCTGCTCCAACGAATCATTAAGTATCCTGAGATGATATAATCCTCTTCCGTTGCCTCGTTTTGTGCTGAAGATTCCTTCGCATTGTGCCCTTAGAGAACGCCCCTGGTTTGTTGAATATATGCGAATTTATTTTGAGTGACTTTTTGAGTGGGCAGTCCCGTTATTGTGGATTTATGGCTCAGGTTATAGTCAATAAAAGCACTTGCTCCCTTCTAACTGAATTTATACCTAAATATATTCGTCCCGAGTCTGTTGTCCTCGGATAAATGTAGTTATTTTCACCATGCACCATGAAAAGGTGCGGAAGGTTGCTGAATGCCATTAAACACGGCCGTGGGTCGTAAAACGTTAAACTCGACTCTTCTGGTCCCTTTTTCTCGGAAAATGACCAGTTGTTTAAGGTTCCCTGAAGTTCTCCATGCGTCGCTTCACATGGTAAGAACTGAATATAATTTTGCGTTCGCTGTAAAGGTTTTTCAGAGACCAGTGTTCCCTCGCACACAACCACCTTGCGTGGAAACGTACTAGTTCGGTGGGAAAGGGAACTTCAAAACAGCTCGCAATTGCACCCGTCTGAGATCCCCTACCTTCGACGAAGTTAGACGCTCGTATTTTCCCCAATAAGAGAGATCGGGGGAAGGCGACGCACGCCCGGGAAGCGTCGGAAAGGCCGAAGAGGGGATGAAGGAGGAGGGGTTTTGTAGGACTCTCGTACCTGTATTCGTCGTGACTCGTTTCTTTGGAGTGTTCCCGTTCGTTCTCAAACGAAATGGTGAAAATACTTACGTGCTCTCCAAAACAGTCGAAATGATGACACTGGGCGCGCAGTTCGCTCTCCTCGCCTCGCATTTATACTTCTACCCGACCGCGAAGGTCGGCGAAGTAGCCTTCAAAAACAAGATGCTAAGTAATGCGCACAGCATGCTGGTGCTGAAGATGGAAGTGTTTCTTTTCCTCATTGAGTGGTTGGGCCTCGTCACTTACACCATCAGAGTGGATCTGGTTTGGAGTATAATCTCCGGTTTGTTTGGAGTGGACCGCTTCTTGAAACAGTTCGATCGACCTGCGGTGAGGCGTGCCAACAAATCCATGCGCCTTCAGATCTTCTCCTTGGCCGTATACTTCGGTCTGGATTCCTTGATATTTTTCGGGAACCTTAACACCTCGGACGTCAGTGTGTTGATCCATTTGCTCTCGTTCGTCGCAATTAGGATGATGCTGACGGGCGTGAGGATGAAATTCGTTTTGATCGTGGGCTTAGCAAGGGACCGGTTGGGCATCATTGCGACGCTGTTGGAAAATGACGGAAGGAAACATAGGGGCGTTTCCAGGGGATCGTGGACCAGTCAGAAACGGGACAGTCGGAGAAGGTAAGCGCGCCTTGCTTTAGCGTTACCAACTGTAGTTTCCACAGATATTTTTATTAAAATCAAAAAAAGATTTATCTTTAATGCACTATCATGTAATTCCATTTTGAATGCTGGCAGGGATTCATTCGTTCAAGTTTATGGATTGACTAAGAATTTCAACTTGGATTTGAACAATAACTATTTATCATTAACTATTTTAAATTAAATAACATAACAAATTAAACTAAATGAAATTAACATAACAAAACTATTTATCATCTCCATCATTCTCATTCGTATTTATTAATCGAATATTAATGTATGGCTGATATGTATTTGTACAGGGGGTTGGTGAATCTCAATGACCCCATCACCAGACTCAACGGGTCCTCTCATCTGTCTCAGCTAAGAGAAGAATTCTCCAGGAAGATGAAAAATACCCAAAGGTTGCGCGTCATTCAGTGTTGCAGGATGTGTTACTCTGCAGTGGCCGCAGAAATGGACAAAGCGAGCTCCTTGTTCGGATTGTTTATGCTGAGCACCGTGACCTCCGTCTTACTAGAACTAATCTTTACCGGATACCACGTATTCTTCTCATATACAGTCAGAGATGCCATTGCGCTGCTGATGTGTTTTAACAGAGGCTTCACCTCTCTGCTACACATCGTGTGTATATGCTGGATAAGCGGGAGCGTAGTTTCCAAGGTTCGTACCTCTTTTATCGCATGGCACGTGATTTATGTCGTCAGCGGGATATTCATACTCATGGATATGTTAGCTCAAGATCAACCAAACGGTTGACTCTCTTGTGAATTATATGCTCTGAAAATATCAAATATGCTATTTAAAGAAGTAAGAAAGCGTAAGATTGGTTATACTATAAACTACGTTGTTACTAACATGTCTATTAATTTAATGTTCAACCAACGATTAGCCACAATGACCAGTTTTATACTAATGACAAGTTAATTATAAAATGTCCAGCGTTAGCATATCTTCGACACGCCAAGAGGCTACCAACAGACTGCTACTGCCATTTTGTTTTAGATATTAAGTAATGTTTTTCTACATAATAGTGTTGCAGCATGCTTTTTGACAATTGAAACTTGTTCAGGACGTTGTTGCAGGCGTTGTTTTATGCATTTGAAAGGCACAAAAACTACAATAATCAATAGCGATACAATACAAATTATTAAAAAAAATGTAAATAAATGCAATAACATTCTAAACAATTTTTATTGAACGAAAATGTTTGAAAAACGTAATAATAATAAATTTTAACCCAAAAAAATATTACATAGAACTCAATATTTTCAATCGTACGAAGAAAAAGACTTTTCAGTAATGCATTTCAGTTTAAAGTATAACTACACATCGAACAATTTTCATGAACAAACATCAGAAAGAGACGCCAAACAGTAAAAAAATAATATATTTCGGCAATTAGATCTCCTTTTAATTATGAATACAATTTCTAAAAACTAGAAAGGTAAACTAATCAGTTATTCCCAGCTAAATTATCTGGCAGCACAGATTTTCCATGTGCTGACGCCCGACCACGGTTTAATTTCAAGCGGGGCATCTGTCGCTTGCCTCGACTGCAAATTCCAATTTGGTACGCATTTAACATTTTATGCGATCTTTTTGATGAAAAAAAGGACGGCAGCGTCCACGATTTCAGTTACCTCCTCAGGGATAAAGCTCTTCTCGTTCCCTACGCCCCACGCGCTCCAACACGAAATCACGTGATCAATTCTTCAAAAAAGGTATGTACCTATATGCACATCTAGGAATACAAAAATGGTCAGTAAATATGGAAAAAATAAGGAAGCCATGGGTGATGGAGAAGATATGGTTTGAAGAATATATGAGATAAGTAAATAGAAGAATGTAAACACAGATTTTGTGTGAGGAAAGTAGGAGCTAAATAATACCCTAACGTCAATATTATTATAGCGAAAGAAACCTGGTATAAAGCATATTGCATGGTTATGGACAGTTTATAGAGGCAGGGTGAAATAGATGCCCTGTACCTAATGTCCTGACATAAGAATGAAGAATCTCCTCACATTAATTCAGAGATTGGACAGGAATAGTAATAAACTAATCGAAGCAGTAAAGATTCAGGCATGATGGAAAGAATTCATATAAGAACTATATGGTAAATATATTAGGCTAGTAAATGTAGGTAGAAAGGAAATAAGGTGAAGAGATTAGGTCATGAATAAGGAATACCAGATTGCGTGATAGAGAAGGCATTAGAGGAAGGAAATCGAACAATACTGCGAGGATAGATAAAATCCCTTCAGGAAAACGGGAGGAACATTTTAATGGGGTCATTCGTTAAAATTTATAAAGGAGGCATGTGGAAGGCAAATCAGTATTAATGGCAGATGAAAAAGGTTAAAAAAAGGACTATAGTACCATAAGTATGATTTCATATTCAACAAAGTTAGCACTCAAAATCATCCATAATAGTATAGACAATATGCCAAATAAATACTGATGTGATATGAACAGTTTTTAGGTTAGAAAGTGTAGATACGCGTGATGCCATACCAGAATACTGACAGAAAGTAATATAGAGTATAACCCGGATTTATAAGTCTGCTAAGTGAATTTCGAGAAGGTGTTCGACGCAGTAAATTAGGAGCAACCAATGAGCGTATTCCAGGATATAGGAGTGCAGTGGAAGGATAGGAGACTTATCAGAAACCTGCACGTCTCAGACTGCACAGGTGGGGGTAGTGGGCGTAGAAACAGGGCGCGGATTAGCCAGGGAGTAAAGATGGGGTTGTCTGTTATCACACGAGCTTTCCAACGAATACGTGTAGGAAATGGTAAGAGGCATGGTAGAGCTTGAGTAATGAATGACAGTAGGTGGAGAACTAATCAAATTACTTAAATTCGTGGGTGATCGATCTTTAGTTTGCCAGTCAGTCAGTTGCCAGTTGCAGTTATTGCTGAGCGCTTTACAGAACCAGTTGATAGGTTTGGGAATTGAATCAAAGAAAAAATAAACGGAAGTGATGAGGCACTCTAGAAATAAGAAAACTGAGAAAAAAGTGAAAATTGGATGGCATTTACGTAAGTAGGTCTAGAGCAGTTCAGTTATTCAGGAAGTGATCGAAAAAAAGAAAACCAGTCGTTCGTAATGTTATGCTTAAAATGTCCCGCTCAGAGCGCGTTTTTTCATCTCAGTGTCATCATCAGGTTGACTGGTGCGTGCATCTCTCTTGGCCCCCTTACCAAAACCCTGGGGGGGGAGAGGGGGAGAGGGGGCGAGGGAATGTGGTGACGTTGGCAGTGGTTATTGTTTCACTTTTTTAAAAAAAGCATTCCATCGATAAGATCTTGTGCAAATCCTTTGCCGGTGCGATTTTCTTATTTTTTTATAAGTTTTACGTTGCATTTAGAGAAGGGGAGAGGTTTAAAATCAAGTCTCGGGTGTAGTGCATGGAAGGCAGCCAGTGTACGGGTTATCGGGTGGCCTGGTCCTCCGGAATGAAGATATGCATGATTTCTATAGACACCGAATTGGTATCTGTTTCCAAGAATGGAGGTCTTAAGATCTAAGGTGTAAACATTTAACTTTCTGATGCCTCTTCCATAAGAAAAAGTATGGAATGGTGTTGAGCGTTAAGAACTTTTAAAAATTGGCGCAGGTACCTTTTACCTCTACCGGCCCAGCAGCAAATTATTTCAATCAACATATCTGGAATGGTACAAATTGGTTTTAAAAGAGGAATGGCAGAGTTAAATGATTTTACTTTTAAAGTGTTCATAAAACTTTCCGTTACCCGGGGGGAAGTGGTGTACGCAAGGCCTTCTTCCTATTTGTAGAAAACTCCGTCAAATAGATAGTAGAACTGACTTGGTTTCTAGTAGTAAACGTAATTCTATATTTCGGGTGGATTCAGTGAAAGAATCTATAGTCATTAAATTTGTAGATATTTTCTAAGTCCAAGGTAAGGGGATGACGACGTTGAAAGACTGAAAATATCGAAGGACACTAGTTTATATTTTGGAGGCTGCAACTCTTCGAAATGTCGATATAATTCTGCATAGTTTTCAATTACGTATTTAGACACCCATTGATTGTAAGATGTGAAGCTTGAAGTCTAGCTCGCAGGCTGATTTATGTGGCGGGGAGCATAAGCTTGCTCGCTGTTTAGAAATTTTAATTTCCTCCTCTGATAGTTTCACGTAATATCTTTCTAACCGTGAAAACTCTTGTAGTTTATAGACCTAAAAAAATGACACTGAAGTCAATTGAATTAGTTTAAAACAAGAATTATCTATGGAGAAACATAATGGCCGTTTGTCGTAAGGAATCTTTGGTAGAATCTATTACCTTATACTTCAAGGTGCCTATTATAAAAGACGATGAAAGTGCTAAATTTTTAAATGCTGGCCGCAAATTGTTGATACGATTGAATCTACGATTTGTGAACTCAGCGAAAATTAAATCGGCATCGCGGGCTTACTCTTTGTGCTAACTGATGCATCTCAATATTTTCTTCTTATGGAATGTTTACAGACGTAAGCAATTTCTCCAATTTACCTTAAGTTTCTCTATTTTCCCTCTGTGAATGTTATACAGTGGTTTTGATTAAATTGTGGCATTTTGAGGATCGAATTATTTTGCATTTTCTAGTTAGCTAAAAACTGATTATATTCCTGAATATTTCAGGCGCAGGAGATTCGAATCCATCTGGCTAGAAAGATGGATAGGGGGCTCGATGAAAATTTGAAAAAAGAGGTATTTTTAGATTTGGAGTGGCGCATTTGAAGCACATTAATTTTTTTTACAAGTCGCCTAAACGTACTAATTATATCTCTCAACAGATTAATTTATTCATTGATCAACTATCTCAGAAGAAAGTGGCATTCAGCGTACTGGGAATTTTCGCTGTGGACAATGCATTACTTTTAACGGTAAGTTGTGCATCCCATTGCCTTCCTTTCCTCCGAAATATCTTATTGGTCGTCCGTCGGTAATGTTAATATGTTTTGGTGGAAGTTGATATTATGATTCCATCGATTCCAAAAAGAAATGCGACAGAAAATAAAAAACAAATTTCCTTAATCTTAATCCTTAAATAAATGCATAGAAAGGTCCCCCTCCGTTAATCCTTAACATATCCTGAAAATTAAAAAATTGAAGTTTAGATTTTTTAAAAACTAGCTGCCCACCAGACGGTGGGATGGAGAATACCCATGCAAGCAGTAGACATGCATGCAGCATGTCTACAGACCGTGTTGTATGCGCCATAACACCTCCTGGTCTAAGATTCGCCTGAGGTGGTGGCCTTTTCGTGGGGAGTGAGAGAGAGAGAGAGAGTAGGGGAGAGAGGGTGGCCCAGCACCCAATCCTTCTGCCGGGTGCCTGGGGAAGAGTGGCTAGGGGTGACCTCCACCTTCACCCCGGATGCATCGCGAACGGGCGTCGGCGGGAGGAGCGGCCGCCACTCCCCGCCGATCGCGCCCCGTGGTCGCGTGTCCCTGCGAACGCCAAGGGGGTCGTGCGATCGGGGGTGGTCCTCGGTTCTTCGGCGATCCAGTGCTTGGAAGATGGAACAGACTACGACTATGTGCTATATCCCTCGTGCACGTTAGAGCTGGGTAATTGGGACGTATCCATTCACAAAAAAAATTATATATGGTTGGCCATTTCTACCAATGGAATCGAGATTTCCTTCAGTATTGAGTTTTTTGTGTGCCCATTTTGTCTTACTAACAATTTCTCTAAGTTCCTTCCAGTTTCTCAATATTTCCTCTGTGAATGTTATAATGTGGTTTTGATTAACTTACACTATGACATTTTGTGGATGTAAGTAATTTGCATTTCTATTTCATTTGCATTTCATTTTCTAATTAGCTGTTTACTGATTACATTTCTGAATATTTTAGGCGAACGACTACGAATTTATGCATTGTGATTCTGCATCCCGTTGCATTATTGCCTCTCCGCA
>LYUA01003758.1:38463-49446 GCA_002093875.1 Calopteryx splendens
GGGGAAATAGGGGAGAGGGGGACTCTGTCTGGAGTAATAGAGAGAGTAATAGAAAGCTCCGCGGAAGAGGTTTCTGACAATAATGGGCGAACGAATGTTTTAAAGGCTGATTGATGGGAAGGGGACAGGAATTTGGACCGCTTACCCTTTTGGTTTGATCGCTTCAAGGTCAGACACACAAAATCAATGCCTGGGTATCGGGAGCAACGGAAGACCAAAGAATCCAGGACGGGGAAGGACCCCAAAACCTTTGGCTCCATTCCAAGTGGCTTGGTCGATGGTTGGTTGCAATCATTCGTTATTTTTCCATGCGTCAACATCGTCCATATCTGCGTTCCTGAGAATCAAAAGTCGAAGATATAAGGTTCTATTTAGTACTGCGATCCACTTTCTACTTCGCCTGTAATGGAAAGAGAATGCTTTACTACTCGATTTCCTATAAATAATTAGTTAAATATACCCACTGGTAAAAAAGTGTAGGCAACTTATTCAATGCTTGATATGTTTTCCACTATTTTTCCTCAGTACATTCTCATTTGAACGGTGTATTGATTTACTTCAATAATTGGAAGACAGATGGATCCAAAGTTTGTTTTTCCACACACACATTTTTTATTCCCAATCTGGTTTCGTTGCATTGTAACATCTTCAGATACATCTAAGTACACCAGTTAATATTGAATTTCCGCAAAGTAGATCCCGAAACACTTTCGTGTATTGATTTATTTTGACCGCTGGCCAATGGCAACAGTATGAAGAAGTGTATAAGTAATAATAGAGAGCAAATCCGAGTGAGATACCGCGGTTTTCAAATTTTCGAGCTGGTTCATATATGAACAACACTAAATTGTTAAAATTACTATCAGTTGGCAGATTGTTATGTTGCTTACAAATATGGCTAAACGTTACCGAAAGTAAATGCAGCGTCTCTACCGGGCTGTGAGGGAGAGAGGAAACGGTGCCATTTTTAAAGGAAATTTGCGGAAATACTAACATTTAAGTATTAGTTGTTATCTTACTCAAGTACCTATTACCAAATATTTATAATAATTATTTTAAAAACCCTTCAAACTTAAAATATTGAAGAATGTGAATGGACACCACAAAAATGGAGGGGTATTTTCTGACGCCCAATGTTTTGAAACGATATATCTTTTGTCATAAGCACTGCAAAATAGAGCTTTTTTTACACATAATTGCATATAATTATTATATACAATTACTGCAAGAGTTTCGTTAACTGCAGTTAACATTGCAACAATAGCGGAAATGTGAAATACTGATGATGCGGCATCTCACCCGGATTGTCAGGGATAGATTCCGCACCTCTGTTTTTTAAGTAAAATAATAAATAAGCAAAAATGCTCTTAACAATGATTGATGAGACAATAATGACACCAAAATTGCATTGGAGTTAAAAATTATGCTTCAAATATTAAAACTATAAAAAAATTTATTTATGCGCTTCTAAAATTCAGGGCTAATATGTGTTGGCAAAAATTTTGAAACGAATATATCTTCGATTATATGTATTATAAAAATGAGATATTTACATACAGCTCATATAATCATGATACCCAACTACTGCGAAAGTCACAACAATATAACTATAATGGAAGTATGTAATATTAATACTGCCACATCTATCCCGCCACGGCATTTCTCCCCGACTTACAACAATTACATTTTCTGCATTTCCTGCATGATTATCTGTTACTTAATGAAGGGAATAAATTTTTTTTGGCCTGAGATGGCGGAGGCCGAGACTGCCATTTTAATATATGAGACAATGGCTAACGAAGAACATCTATTTATTCAACTATTTTCGCTACGCTTGGTATCATCAGATAAGGGCAACGTTTCAGGTACATACCTACAGTGTTTTATAGCAAAAAACTCCTCAAGGAAGGGGGTTTGACCCCTACCGCACCTCATTAAATCCAACCAACCATAATATCTTCCACTTACGACCTTCCAGCCATCCCAAACCACTCATCTCTCCCCTCATTATATTTTCTTGCGCCCACCGCGCTTATAATTTTAAACCCCTAACCCCCTCCCTTCAGATTTTTACCGTATACCTAATACGTGTAAGTACCAGCCTCAGTGCACTTTTTTGAACATGATGCAGGGAAGTATAATTAGTTGAATAAATATGTTTCCTAGGTGGGCCGCAAAGTTATTTGATAGTCATTGTCTCATACATTTTTTATATAACATATTTGATTTAAGCATTAAACATAAAAAGGGCAAGGGGATTACATTGTCTGCCAGTCAAGTCTTGACCGCTGCCGAGCGCCTAACCTCTATATCTAAGGGAGTTTTTCCGTTATGTATTGCTGCAATTGAGCCATTAAAACAGTGAGGCAGTTCAAATACATAATAACCACGTCCGTATTTGTTTCAGCAGGTTTATAACTTTTATTTTGCTACACTCGCCACACGAGTTTATTCCACTCTCGGCAGGCATTGGCAATGAATGACCTTCTATATGGCCATTCGGAGATGAGGTTTGAAAAAAAGTTTGCGTTTATCCTTTGTTTTTGTAATATATATTGTGTCGAGACTCCGGAAGTTGCATGTAAGGTACTGTGAAGTTTTTGTGACCAGAATTTGATAAAGTACAGGTTAAGTATGCAGTAGGCGTCGATAGTCAAGTTCAAGTCAACCGGGTTTATTTGTGAAATTGGTTATGTATAGAAAAATAAGATGAACCTAATTTACTAAGAGAATATGGAATCTTTTATGATAGTTCTTGAGAGAGATCTTGGCGTGCTACGTCAGCGTAATTAATGTGCGGTAGTACTAAGGTAGTCGCTAGTCGTTTCTTTAAAGATATGGGGGTGACATGTTTCAGTTTTAGTGAAGCATATAAAGACTGCTTACCTATTTTCCATATTTCAATTACGTGAGATGACCAGGAGAGATTTTAGTCTACCAATAATAGAGGTCATCTATGGTAGATTGATTAAGTAAATTTTCAGATCACCCGTATGCGGGTAATATTTGTATTCTTTTGGTGCTAACTCACAATCATTGATATGCAGTGAAAATAATAGTGGGTCAGGGGTAGAGGTTTTGAGGGCACCTCTAGATACATGAAGCCCATGAAGAGCACGAATTTTCCATTATTTCCGCTGCTTCCCAGAGAGTTATCATGTAATCTAATTAATAATGGAAGGAGAAAACCCCATGCATTTTATTTTGGCCGTGAAAATATCAACCCTCGTCCTCTCATTTCTTCTACCTTTTTCTTTTGCCCATGTAAACAACTCCTCTGTAGCATTTGGCCAAACTAAGATGTTTTTCTCTTCGCTATCATTCTTATCAGACTCTCATCTTCTCCCTCCCTTCTCAGAACATCTCTCTCTCTCTCTTTCCCAACACATTTCATTCTGTTCGTCCACTTCACCATCTGCACCCTTTTCCACAAGCACATTTTCAAAACCCTCTAAATATCTCTGTTCCTTGTTCTGTTTACCTCTCAAATCCATGCATCACTGAACCACACACACAGCACTTGACAAATCCCTTTCTCAGCTCAATTGGAATTCTTCCCGCTCTCAATAATCCTTCAGCCTTACAAAAGGCTCCCTTTCCCATGCATTTTCTGCTTTTACTTCTCCAACCCTGCATCCATTTCAAGTCACCAGACTTCCTAAGTATTTGAATGATCCTTCTTATTTCCACTTATTTTCTTCCAGTGCCATATTATTCTTGCCTTCTACCTTTCCAATTGTCATTACTTTAGTTTTTCAAATGCTTTACCTTCGTTCCAGATTCTTTCCTCACTTTATTAATATATCTTTCATCATGTCCCGTAGTTCTTCTTACCCTGGCAACACCGCCTTGTCGTCCGCATACTTGATCGCCTTTAATCTTTCTCCAACTAATACAATACCCCTCGTCTTTTCTAGAGCCTTCTCAAACAGCTTTTCAAGACATGAATTGAAAGGCGCTTGTGACACACAACGCGCCTGCCGCACCCCTCTTCCAATCCACATATCATCGCCCGTTTCACCGTCCCCCACTCTCTTTGACACCTTCTGTTCTGTACGATATTCCTTTATGAGTCTTCTATCCTTCCAATCTATTCCAACTTCCTTCAAAACCCTCATCAGGGTACTCTAGTCTAATCGGTCACACATCTTTCTGTTCACTTTCAACGCTCTCTCGCCCAGTACCCTCAAACGCGCAATTGCCTTTCTGGTTCCTCTCTTCTTTCTAAAACCGAACTTTTCTTCTCCCATAATCGCATCTATTTTCTTTTCTAATCTCTTCAGCATTAGCCCTCTCTTAGCTTTGGTAAAATGACTTATATAACTAACTGTCCTTGATAGTCTTTGCATTCAACGGCAATGGACTTCGCCGTTAAGGAAATCAATAAGGTCTTGACATCCTACTGACTAGATTGGTCAGTCTCGTTAGTGCACCATGTCCTAAGGCCTTCAATGCCTTGGATGGTATTCGATCGAAGCCCATTCCTTCCCTTCCCCTGAGATCTTGGATCACCCTCGCCACTTCCCACCTTTCTATCCTTGGACCTCATCACATCCCACATTATCTTCCAACTCCAATTCTCCCTGATCTGCGTGAGAATCGTGCAGCTCTTTTACAAATTTCATCCATTCCTCTTCTTTGTCTTTCACGAAGGTCTTTTTTACAGGGCTTCCCTGTATCTCTGTTTGTCAGACTCTTAGCTATTCCATATATTTATTCCATTTTTCCGTGCTTTATTGTTCTTCTACCTCTTCACACCCTCTCTGCATCTACTCCTTCCTGTCCGTAGCTCTTCCTAACTTTTTCAGTATCTTATTTGCATATAGTCATCTTCAGAAGAGTCATTCTTCCACCTCCGACGTTCCTCAATTTTTTCCAGCATTTCCTATGAGATCAACTCCTTCTTACTTCCATTTCACCTCTTTAAATTCCTCTTTTAATGTCTGTATTGATGCGTCTATGATTGTAACCTATTTTTCTAATACATCTTTACTCAATCTTTCCTAGTTTTCTTTCATGCTTTTTTTAAAAGTTACTCTTCAGCATCTTTTTTCATCAACATTGACATTTCCCACATCCTTACAGATTATTTATTTCTAGCATGCTTCGGCCATGTTCTTATTTGTGCTACGAGCAGGTTTTTTTCTGTTTCAGCGCTCACTTCAGGGATTTTTTTGAGCCAATTAGACACTGTTTTTTAACCGTTGGTTCAATATAGGGTATATGTATGCACCTGTATTTATCACCCGGTGTCTTCCATGCATTGAGTATTTGATCATGGTTTTTAAAATATGTTTTGTCCATTCAGAGGTCATGGCTCCCGCAGAATTCAATTACCTATTCGCTCTCCTCTTTCGTCCCTTCTTCCTAGGCCGTACTCTTGTGCTGCATTCCCCCTCCATCCACTCCCCCCACAATGTTCCAATCTCCAATCGTCACCGTTTTTACTTGGCCCGATCCGTTCTATTCAAACACCTCATCTATCTGTTCACAGGACGGATCTACCTCTTCTCTGTCTGCTTCCGAAGCAGGCATGTATAACTTGATTTATAAAGGATCAGCTATGACACTCAATATCCTAATTTCCAGCACATTATCTCTTATAGGCCTCACCTCAACAATATTAGTACTCAATACCATTCTAAAGGAATCCAACACTTCAATCTTCATTCCTTCCTCCTACATAAATATCTTATTTACGACATCGCTTTCCCTTCTCCCTCACATCTCGCCTTGATTAGTCCTAGAAGTCTGATGTTATATCTCTTTATTTCTATCTTTACATCCTTCAAATTTTTCCTTCCCATTCGTTGTCCTCACATTCTAACTCCTAGTCCACAAAGTAGATATTTCCTCTTGTTTCTATTAACTCTGAAATTTCAAGAATACCCTTGGATAAGTTCCCTCCCGGAGATACGAATGTGGGCATAATACTCCAGAAATTTCTTCGCAGGAACTAGCATGCAGATGAAATTTTTTTTCAGTGAAACTAGGGATACAGGTATATGGGTCTTTGATGCAGCGTTTTTCCTTGGCTTCCGTAGCCTATGCCATCCACCATCAGGGGTGATTTCTCTATCGTAGGGCGAGAGGATGCTCTTAACTCCTATCATCTCCTCTGATTTCCTAAGAGGAATTTAGATATTGAATCAAACGCAATCACTTTGTAATTCCATATAAAAAACTTTTATTAAGAACACGACCTATGTTTCGGCGTTGGAGGTCATCGTAAGGTTTTTGGAGATGGTAAAACTGGGTCTCCTTATATCGGGTCATTTGGTCGCCAGAGCAGAGGCAGGGTACACCACGTGTAGGTGAGGTTGACGTTTGAAGGTGAGGAGCTTTTTGAGAAGCATTCCTATTGCATTTTTTTCTAATAAATATATTTAATTACTTAAGTAGCCAAAGTGCCAGTGTTATTTTATTTTGTTTTATTTTTACAGGCTAATTATTCGAAAACTTTACAGTGCCAAAAACCATTTGCCTGAACCGGGACTCGAACTAGGATCCCTCAATTTCCGGCCAATTTCGATTTACCCAGGAAAAAAGGCTATATATAAATGATTATGATGTTATTCTGTTATCCTTATCCATCATTATTTTTATTATGTAGCTATACAATGCATGCAATTGCAATCTATGTTTTCAGAAGGTACCCTAAAAGTCTAATGGCTTTACAGACTACCAAATCCCGAAACAAAATCAAATAAGAAAATGCACGATTAAATATCGACCTACATAAATTGAAATTAAATGCCTTCATTCTTTACTATTACTGTTAAGTTTTTAGATTAACTTTCAAACCTTGACATGTTCAGGGGCTTGAGGTGCAATGAAGGTTTTGCCAAGGCAGAGGGTAGGACAGGAAACATTGGTAATCTGAGATTCAGCTCATCCATTTTTTAAGTTAGACTCCATGGAACCCTGACCCAGGGGTGGAAACAGCCAACCATTTTTGGAAACCTTACGATTCAATGGTATTTTTAATGCATCCAAAGTAAACATGAAGCAGCAGCGCTTGACTTACAATTTTGGCTTGCTGAACGCATACGAAAATGTTACTGCATTTTACCCGAAACGAATAATTTGCAGAATTATAGAAGCTAGAAAAAGTCACATAGCTATAATGAACAAAAAACAGATTAATGTTAGGAAATCTCGGAGGGTTAAAATCGTCCAATTTGAAATGCGATTATGTGTAACACATATCTTTCTCTTCTCTTGGTTTAGCTTAGTTCATCGAAATCAGTTAAAACACGAAACCATCATCATACGCTGTATTTCCGCTACAATGCACATCATTTAACATCTTTGTGCTCGCACTAGGCATTTTATACAAGGGCAATGCGCGCAACAGGGTGCTCGCCTCGGGGTTGATGGGACATGAGTTAAGACGTCTTGGAGATCCTTGGTTTCAATCAGGTCCGGTTCATCACTTTGTGCTCGAAGGTCAGCTTTACGATCTAAATAATGTTTATGACTACTAATAAGTTTCCTGTTTTCAATTGAATCTATTCATTTATTAAATCCCTCCCCTATATGATATCTCTTTCCTAGAGGGATTTTGTTTTCACATCTAGATATGCAGATAAAATTGCCTTTCACATGCATAAAATTTCATGGTTTGAATTGCTTCATTAGATCTCAATATGTTAATAATGTTATAAATCTTTTAAAAATTGTCACTGAAAATAAATTCCCTAAGATAGGATTCATGATGCCATAAATGTCATTTTATTCACGTACCGCTGGATGTAAAAGGGCCACGTTTAAAAACCAGTTTATCCGATGGCACAATACAAAAATACATTGACAAGACTGGTCTACAGGAGGCATTGATGGGTGATCTTTTACATAATTTGAAGCATACTGAAGCTAATAAACTTAATGGTATCATGCGTGACTTCGTGGAAATTATTAATACCCATAATAAAATAATCTTTGTATTTTCCACAGCTTTATTTCGAGGCACGGCGCGTTTCGCTACACTGTAGCATAATAATGATTATGCTACAGTGTAGCGAAACGCACCGTGCCTTTTAAATAAAGCTGTGGAAAATACAAAGTTTAGTTTAGAATGGACGTATTGAAGCCAGCGAAATTAAAGCGACATCGACCTTAAATGTAGTTTGGAGGCGATGCCTTAGTGTGTTCACACTGTCTTCCTTCATGGCTCATCGGCTTGGAAACCGTCTGTAGGGAAACCGTTTCCGCAAAAAGGGGATCAGTCTCTTCTTTCTCCAACCCCCCTCCCAGCCTCACTCATTGGAGGAGAAGAAGAGAGGGGGTGACCCTCTCCTCCCCCTTCCCCCCCCCTCCGCTGTCCGAGGCGATTATCATCACCTCTGCGAGTTTTCCCGATGGATTGGCCCCTCGTGGTGCCTCGGTGCCAGCCTTAGCCTGTGCCAATAGTGAAAAATGTTTCCTTTCATTATCCTCTTTTCACCCGTCCCCAGTGCAAAAATCGCTAACCTTTCCTATTGTTCCAACCGTTCCACTTCCTAAAACCCCTACCGCGAGTCAAACATTTGGGGTGTACCTACTGCCAACGCCTTCCACCAATTCCATTCCCGACGCATTGTGTCAGACTGAATGAAATTTCTCCGATAAGAAAGAGAACAAATTCATCAACGCTGATGAATTGATCTATTTGCTATTGAATTGCGTCCAAATGGTGGTATAATTCATCACACATCGTCCACGCGAAGTGATATGCTCGAAAGAGTAGGGTTTAAAAAAATAAAATCAGAAAGCATATAACTATTAGCTAGCATATTATTATTTAAATACTATCATGGTACTACGATTAAGTATTTTCATTGGCATTTTTACTAGGTTAATGAAATTAATAGAGGTGTTTTCCAGGGTTAAGTATCGTTGCCTGGGATGCACACTTTAAGTACCGAGGTACTGATGCATATTTTTCTTTTCATACGCCCGTTTTCTTGTTTTCTAAAAAAAAACTATTTATTTTCACGAATAAAAACCTTTGTGGTATAAAAATTTCATGTATTTCCACTTGAATGAGATTAAAGAACATAAAGTATGGGGATTCATCAATTCATCAATCAAATGAGGTCATCAGTTGACGCATCGGTTTAAATTTTCATGAGTGGTGTTATGTCGACATAATATTGAATATTGATATAAAATGCCAGATTTAATTTCAAAATATTACTCAAGTATCGGTTTTCAAATATTCAATTAATAAATTATTAATGGTAATTTTTTTAGCCATTATCACAACTGTTTACGTTAGCACATATGCGAAAAAATCATAAATTAAAAATTATTCACCTAAACCGGGACTCGAACCGGAATCCGTCGATTTACGGCCGGCCTTGACCACATAATAGCTGCCTCACTAGAATCAGACACTTTTGCAGCCGCCTCGCTGAGGAACAGATGCTGCGTGAACTGTGTGCTTCTGTCGGGCTCCTCCCTACCCTTTGACCTATCTTTGATTTTGCTTAGCCTAGAGCTTTGACCTTTGGAAATAGTCCGCCTACTTGAGACAATAAAAATCACCATTTCTCCTACAAGGAGAGTACCAGGGGTCAAAGAACGCCAATCACTCACCACCACGTGAAGGTTGCAATCGCTGAGAGGGATATTTCTACCTATTAACCCCAAAATGATTTCTCATAAAAATTCAAAGGTAATCAGGTGAAAACATAACACCCCACCGAAGGCTTTAAAATGAGTCTGCCGATTCTCGTCCTAAATGTGAAAAAAGCAAAAGTATATAACTCAAATCGACTAAACCTTTTGCATTACAACAGGAAAGGAATCAATAAATGCTTTTTTCTTGCCCTCCGTGTGCTTGGAGCTTGTACGGATTCCTTGATTCATTTATGTAGAAAAACTTCAAAATATTTAAGACTTTTGGAAAGATTACATGATATCATGAAAATTCTTTATGGTCATCATACCTGGAATTCAATGCACCGTTTAAACTGTCATCGGAATATTCATGAAGTCCAGTCCAGAACTTAAGAAGCGTAAGAAATTTTAAAGCTTGAAACATTCTCCTCAAATTACGTTGGACCTTTGATATGCTTCATATTTAATTATCAGATGGACTTCATTATTATCTTACAAATAATTGCAATACGAAAATCAAGAGCACTCCTCTAAGAGTGTTGCCTTTACTCTATTAAAATTTACAGCTTTGATATAGTATTAAAATATTTTTGGTCTCATGTACATATTTATTTTCAGATGACTCCTCTTTTGTTGCCACAATTTAAAAGTGGTAATGATATCCGATTGGCCTGAACTGTGTACTCAACTAACATAACTACAAAAAATCTTTGCTATTTAAACATTTTAACCTTGAAACTTCCGTGACTTCGAAATCTCATGAAAGGCAACTTGAATATTACATTTGAGTCGCCGACCTAGATTTTCCAAATTCAGAACTCCAATTTCCTTACTTGAACTCTTACCCGGTCTTGCTGTTCGCACCCCACCGTATCTTTTCCAATAAAGGATTGACAGGAAAACTTTTTTAACAAGGTTCGCTGAGCGCAAAAATAAGCAATGGATGATTTTCGCATGCATGTTTCAGAGGAGGCGCAGCCTGAAAAACTTTTAAGTCCACCGAAGTGTAAGCAAGGAACAGGCTGACTTCTTCAGAATTGATGTTTCTTCTCAGCAAGCCCATATTTTTTAGACGAAAAAAAAGATCACACTACCCTTTCTGCGGTTCACCGGTGGAAGGGGGCTTGGGAAAGGGGGAGAGGAGAAAGAGTGGGAGGGGGGGAGGGGAGAGAAGGGTAGAGGGTCCAGGGTCAAGGCGGAGGAGGCTTCCTTCCCAGAGAGAAGGGGGAGCATCTGGATGTGGAGTGGGTGGAAAGAGATGGAGGTCAGAAGTCTTGAAGCGTGGGTGGTAATAAATAGTGTTCTTTCCCCGAGAGTTTCCCGCGAGGGGGTGGAGGAGGAGGGGGGTCATTGTGGGTCGACGCTGCCGGGATTCTTGTT
>LYUA01003759.1:103105-115686 GCA_002093875.1 Calopteryx splendens
TCCATGCGGCTCTTTCAAAATCATCGCTTCTTTTCTTAGTCTTCTTTTCCACTTCAGTCAGATCGATTGAGCAAGGACTTCGTTTAGTGACTGCTGAATAAGAACTGTTTCTAATGGAATTATGAATTATTCAATTTTTTCGAAATTTATGTTCAAAACTCGTACGAAGTTAAGTCTGGAGTGGTAAAGTTTTTGCTAAAGATTGGGTGGGATTTGTATCAAGGAGCAAGACTTAGAAGTTTCACGATGACATTTAAGAGATTGGTACTTATTAGGAGAGGGAGTGGGGTAGGGAGAAGGGAGTGTGGGAGTATGGGATTTGTTCAGAGGAACTACTTATGGGAGTTGAAATATAAAGGAAAGTATATTATTCAAAAGAATTCATTCAGCCGAGTCGTTAGCGAAGGCAGAAGAAGTTCTAATATAGTACAGCTGGCCTTGAGTAGTACAGTACTACTATCATTTTAAAAAAATTGCCTCAATATGGGTAACGCGCTCGTTTATTGAGGTGATTCGAAGGCACTAAATACGTATTTGATAATACTCTTGCATAGTAAATTGGTTACAATAACGAGGCTCTTTTCTATTCAAATTCTATTGCTGGGAACGGATTTAATTTATGATTGAACAACAGTTTTAGGCATCCCCCCGAGTGGCTGCTGAACCATTTGTAAAAGTTTTCGAATGCTGCATTTCTGAATAAGTTTTCCGTACTGATTTTGAGTGGTGCAAAGTTGTCTTTGCAGTTTTTAAAATAATAATCCATCGATTAGGTAGACATTGCTTGAATGCAAAACTATAACCAAGGGTCATCGCGGTGAACGAGGATGTGGGGGTCGTGGCCTTCACTTAATCATTCCCCCTTTGCGTCTACGAAATACTCTCCTTTCGGTATTCGTGTGACGTGATGCGGTATGAAAAAATGGCAGTCGTTGACCAGAAGGTAGGCTTGAGACCCCAACGGGAAGCGAAGAGGAAAATTAACTGCCGAACACGTCGGAGGGAATCATTTTTTTCCTCACGTGTTTCGTGGCCACAACGTGAAGAAACTTAACGTATGACAATTTAAACTTACTGAAAATGAATTGACGAAGAAGGTCATCAAAGAGATCAGATCAGCAGAGTCGTCAATTACTCTAGTGATTGTGTATGATGAAAGACCTCCTGCTTTCGTGATGTCGGTGGTGGCCTTCAGGGTAAGAATTAGATGTACATGAAGGTAGATATAAGAGTGATAAGGAGTTATTCTCAGTCAAATTTATACCATGTTGGATTTACACTTTTTATGTTAGCGTTAGAACACTTTTCATAGTCATATTCATTTCATACACATTTCATAGTTCAATAATAAAACAAATTTCTAATGATTACATTTTGACTTTGTGCTGTCCCTAATAATTTTTACTCATATGTATTTATGGTCTTCTACAGCCCTAGTTTCCCTACAGCCTAAAACCGTGTTTTTCCTAAATCATCCTCTTCTTCATTCTCCTTACTTCAAATTTTTTCCGTCATGAAAAAAATCATTCTCTTTTATTTCATTTTCTCTGTTGATTCCATTATCTACCTACCTTCAAACCATCATCTATCTCCAACTCTACCTCTCAGTATTTCCACTTCCATCCAATTCTTCCGCTATCTTCGAATTAAATACTCTCTTCTCCCACCATATTTAAAACCTCTTTCTCTCTTTCTATTTTTATCTTCTTTATTCTTCTCCACACCTGCATCTCGAAAGCCTTTATTTTCATCGTATTGCCTCAAAGGTTTTACATTCATACAGAGCTGCTCTCCGTGTTTAGATCTTTACCAATCACTTATCTCTATCTTCACTTACCATACATGCCATCAATTTCTTCATGTAAATGCCTCTATGCCTATAGTGTTCACTTCCCTCATGCCCGTACTGCTACGTCCCATTTACTCCAAAACGCTGCCCAGATATGTGAACAGGTCTTCCGCCTCTTATTTATTCCGTCTTGTCACAATTTTAAGCTCTACTTTTCAGTCTCATCCTCAAGAGTTCTCTTGGGACTTTTAACCATATTTACTTTTTGCTGTCATTTAACTAATACCTATTTTCTGTTATGATATAATGCAAGTCATATAACAAGTAAGTCTATATCTTAACCTACTCTAACCTTTCAACCTTCGTTTAATTTTAGAAAGATTTTTTAATAGGTTTTCTATTTTCTTGGTTTTTTGTGGTCTCTTTTTCCCAATTTTTTGGTAGGTCCCAAAAGATCTTTTGTGGTCCGCTGATGGTTATATGAAATGGTTCCCCTGAAATGCGAACGACGGCATTAGATAAAGAACCACGTTAGATATTCAAGTATCGATCGGAGATAGACGGGAGAAAAAATTTGCCTACGTTGCCCCTCTGGTTCTCGTCTGAATCGCTGGAAGCGGTCTCGGGGTGAGGAATTCACGCAGCGAACGGGTGAGGTCGAAGAGGAATCCCGGCAATGCATGGTGGCTGCGGGTGAGGAGGAGCGAGCGAGCGAGTGAGTGGTGTTGGAGCAGAGGTTGTGTCAGGAGGTGTTCCAGGCTTTTCCCCCGTCTCCATCCGTCTCTCTCATCATCACTCCCTTACCTTCAGCGATCCTCCAGCGACTCCCCTCCAGGGGTAAAATAATCTTCTCAAATTAACACTTATATTTCCTTCCTTCACTTCATTGTTCTGTTTCCTGAAAATGCAATTTCATGCCATACTGTATTTTTCACAGGGGGGCTGTTACCTTAGTGCACTTGGGGCAACAATCCGATCCCAGATAATGTATTTGGACATAACTACTTGAAAATCTAACTGGTATGATTTTCCAATGGCTAGAACTTAGTGGAAACCGAAACGTGGTACAAGGAAAGGAATTGACTCCAATAACTCTCCTGTTAATGGGCGAGTAGGCTTAATTATGGTGAACTCTACTTTCTCGTATCCGAAACCAAATGTTGAGCTCATTTATCTTTCAGCTGTGTCAGTACCGTTTTTTTTGGACCATTCATTTTCATAGAATGACATGAAATGATTTTTTTATTTTTTTTAAAGTCGAGAAACCTGTACCTTGTACCAAGTCTTTGTACCTAGGTCATACATCACAGATATTTATATTAGGTATCGATTTCAATTTCTGTTAAAAATAGATTAAATATAGTTAATTTTTCTCATGCTGGTGTTGTGTTCAATAGGGTGCTGGGCAGTATAATTGGGGTGTGGGAGGATAGAAGGAATTTCGAATAAAGGTCGTCAAAAATGGCATCTATGGCGAAACTATTAACTAAAATTATCTTGTGTTGCATTGGCGCACACCCGAAGTTTGGTCACCGGCACTAGTAAATACTTCAAGAAAACTTGGTGCTTGTGTCCTGGCGTCAGTATCTAGATGAGGAATCCTATGTACCGGTATCTAGATTGTACTGATATCTCGGTACTAGTTTTTTGAGCAATAATATTAGGTAAAGATATCTAGGGCAAGAGTTCAAGATATTTTTTGGCAGGTGCATTTTTACGTGTACCAACCCCTGGTGTTAACTAAGAAAGTTATTGACAAATCCCTGCAGAAATCCATTTTTATTAATAAATTAGTATATTGGATACATTTACACTACATTAATAATGAAGTAGTATTTATTCCATTCCGCTGTCTATCTATATGCTTTCAGCAAGAATATAAAATTGGTACTCAATCTGCTGTAGTGATAAAAATGACGGACTGGCAAAATCAAAAAATTGGGTTGGCAAAGCCACTCATCTTCGGAAGGCTATTCATGTCATGCGTTAGGTCCACCATCGGCATGGTCGGACCCAAAATAGTTCTATATTTAGCGTCCTTCTTTAACATATTAACATTAATAGGAACAGTTATCGTTGTTCAATGTATCTATGTAACCTATCTCTAATGGGGGGGCGTAGTAGTGCAGTGAGTGGAGCGCTGAGTTACTAATCGGAGGGCCCGGGTTCGATTCCGGGTGACACCTCTGGGCACCTTCACCTTCACCCACGCTGTGTAAAATTGTTTTGGTACAGGATCACCCTGGGAAATCACAGGGGGTACAGGGAAAGGAACTTGCCACCCTACCCTTAAGTGTGAGTTTCACACCCCGTTGGGCTCAGTATTGAGTGAGCTCTTCCCTCACCTACAAAACCGACCCTCGGGTTGATTACTGTGTTTTTTATCTCTCAAGGAAAGGTGTTGGTGTTTATTGAACCATAATCTTAACGTTATTAAAATTTATAGGAGTAATCGATCGCACAATTTTTCTTAATTATTTGAAAAACAATAAATTATATATTGTCTACCATTGGCTGAATTTTTGAACTAAAATTGTTATTTTAATCCATTTTTTCTATAATTTTATTTTCATTTTGCGTGCTATTCCTTCAGCAGTTGACGTCGTTATCTTCCTATGAAGGATTGGCACTCTTGCGTATTCCAACGTCCAATACATTCTTGGTCATGCTATAGCTGCTCTATTTTCTACCTCTTGGTCGGCACTCCGTAATTAGTTCTAGATTTATTCTGACTTCCGTTACTTTGAAGTGACTGCACCTTTTTGGTGTATAATATTTCACTGTGTTTTTATGGATATTTTACTCATTTACCGTAGGTCTTTATTTCAGATTTGATCTTTTCTGTGCAGCCCATAACTGTTTAAAAGTTTCAGCATTCTGAAATATTTTTTCCTCACGGTAACCCATGTTTTATTCGCAAGTGCAATTGCATGTGCTCTAGCTTTCATACAATTTCAAATTAGTTATTTACGCTTTTTCTCTTTTACATCACTTTGGTCCCCATATTTAAACTGTATTTGTATACATAGCTGTCTATATTTTCGCTTTAATTACTTTCATATGAGACATCGCATCCTAAGATATTTAAGTGCTGTTCGTGCTGAAGTGTATAGATGCCTTTCGTTATTATTTTAGTTCTCCCTGGATCTTTTCCTAATCTATTATCTTAATATTCTAGCCGAGAGAAAAAATGGCAAACTTTAGAAAATCCAGCAACTCACAATGTTGTTACTATACTTTAAAATTTCTGATTTAGCGCCTTAGCTATATTATTGTCTAATTTTTATGTGTCGGGTGCTTATCGGTCGTTAATTGCATTAGATATACAATATTCCTCATATTCTTCATTACTCCTTTTCCTGAAGAAATGCGATGTAACTTCTTATCCAAATATTTTAGAATTTCCATTTTGTCTGATATCACGATTGAAGGAATAAAGTAATTTCCTTAAAGAATTTTATTATCTTAATCGAATCAATGTAGCATCTGGATGATAAATATGACGTAGTTGCATTGAAAGACGAACAATTTATTTTTTACTATTAATTGAAAACTGAAAAATTTCAGCATTAGGAAAACACGACGGGGAACTGTGAACGCTGGGAAGAAGGCCAAATGACTGTCAATGACTGAAGACTTCCGTACGCTGATATGCTTCAGCCTTCGCACCAATAAAACTGGGTAAAATGCTTTCCAAAGACTTCGATGACAGTATTAAAAAGCGAAAGCACACTGGAAAATGAGTGGCACAAGGTGCTGTTATGCGTTGATTTTTCAAGTGAAGTAATGTCGAAAATACGAACTAGCCACTAGTCCGAATTTTATTAAAATATTTTTCCTTTCCAAAGGAAGCAACAGGAACGGTAGTTATAAAAAGAATAAGAAAACTGTGGATTACAGAAGAGATGATTAGAACGATATACTAGAGAAGGAACTCGAAGAGCGTTAACGCAGAATTCGGAAGAAGAGCGTGCAAAGAGTTAAACAGCAAAGGGAGAAGCCAATCATTCAAAAAGTGGGGTGAAAATGCAGTGTATGGGTACGGAGATCTTACGCAGATAGGGTAAAATGGACGCCCTGTACAGGAAAGTGAAATCACTGATCAGGAAAAAAGAAAAAAAGAGCCGTGCACTCCATCAAAAATACGTAAGGATAAGTATTGATCGAAACAGAAGCGATTCACACAAGATGGAAACAATGCATGGAAAGCTATATGGTGAAGTTTTAGACATTTGAGCTAGGATATAGTTAGAGAAAATGGTTTGGAGGATGTTAGCTTAAGCCCAGCCAAACTAGATTTCAAAATAGAGAAGCCATTTAACGAAATAAAATTGAACAAGAGTTTGGGGTAGATAATATCCCTGCATAATTAATAAATAATTGTGGAAATCATAGAAGGGAGACTTATGCGGTTGTTCGCAACGTTTACGACAGTGGAATGTGGGTAGTAGACTTTGAAAGATCAGAATTAATTCTTATCCAAAAAAATGGAGAAGCAACAATATGCGAGAACTGTAGGACAATTAGTTTGATTTTACACGCAGCAAAGGAAGTACACAGCATCGTCAATAAGAGAGCTGATATAGAGGCAAACGATTTCATTACTTAGGAGAGGATCCTTTTGGGTTTGGGAAAGATAGAGGTACATTTGACGCCATAGCAGTAATTAGGTCATTGTTAGAAAAAATATTTATTATAATCAGTATGTATTTATCAGCTACACAGATTTTGAAGAGGGATTTGTTAAAGTAATTTAAAAACACATATTGAAGGTAATGCAGAAGATCGGAGTAGACTGGAGGGTTAGGACACTTATCCGGAACCTGTACATGTCTCAGACCACACAGGTGAGGATAACAGATGATGAAACAGGGTGTGCAGTAGTAGGTAGGGTTGTCTGTTATCACCCATGGATATCAACGGATACGTGGAGGAAATTATAGCTGAAATAAGAAATTAATCAAGTCGCTAGGATTTGTGAACGAACAAGGTTTAGCCCTACCAATCAGCCATGGGGTTGCAGTCATTGCTGAGCTCACTACAGAGCCAGAGTGATGGGCACGGAATGAAAATAATTTAGAGGAAAACTAAGTTAAGTAATGAGATTCGCGAGTGAAAGGTAATCTAAGTTAAATATTGATGTAAGAGGGCATAAACTTGAGCCGGTTAAAAAATGTAGCTATTTTGATTGTGTTTTGGAAAAGGTGGGCAATGTAATAAGAATATTGGAAGAAGAATCGTATTAGGTAAACAAGCTTTTACCAGGAGGAGAGAATTGATGACAAGAACCTTAGGCTAGGATTTAAAGAAAAGACTAGTGAAGACGTTCATGTGTAACGTGGTTTTGTGTTGCTCGGAAACTTGGAAGTTGGACTCAAACTTTCAAGTATTGTTTGTAGGATTTTGAAAATTGATTATGGAGAAGGATGAAAGCAGTGAAATGGAGGAAATTAAAGCGAATTAATTTTTTGGCATGGTTGACGAGGAGAGGAGGGTTTTGGGGAGAGTCCAAGGAATGCAGAGAAAGTGGATGCAGGACGTACTGAGTGGCGATGTGTCGTTGATGACAGTGATGGAGGGGGAAATGTATTTTCAGCGAGGCAGGGGAAGGAAAAGATTATGAATGTTGAATAGAAGAAAGAAGAGTGGAAGAAAATATGCTGAAATGATGAAAGGGTTATATTAGGGTTGAGGTCTTGTGTTCATGAGAAACCAACGCTAACCGGTAGATTGCCATTAATCATAATCACCTAAACGGGGCGTGGTAGTCCACTGGGTGGAGAGCACTGAGCTTTTAACCGGATTGCCCCAGGTCCGATTCAGGGTTAAGCCTTTTGAACACCTTAAGCTTCTCCCAAGCTTTGTGATTTTTCTGGTGCCAGGTATTCAGGCGTAAAACCGAAGGAGGCAGAGGGAATGGAATTGGACCCCCTACACCGACGTCTGAATATGACACGCCGTAGGGCTTTTTTATTAGCTGTGCTCTATTCTCAAACTGACCTTCGAATTGATTTCGGTGTTTTTTCACCGACTTGAGGCTTGTAGATCAATTTTATAGCATTTTTGCCTGTGCGTTGTAACTAATGATTATTTATAGAATAATGAAAGTAAAATTATACCGTTGGGTACACTTTTAAAAACATATGTGAAACCATATTTTAGCTGCAAGATCCCAATGAGTGACCATCTACCAAAATTACCCTAGAGAATGAGGATGATTACCCCATTTAGTGTGTATTAATATTTTCCTTGATAAAAACTTTCTATTGTCTTCGAAATAAGCCCCTTATATTTAATCCGTGGAAAGATTAGCGGTAAAATTAAATTTTGGTTTTAAGAAACAACTTTTTTTTTATCAACAATAATTTCTTAATTTAACTTCTATATCATAATTATCAGTTAAAATAAAATTGATCATAATTGGTGATTTTTTACTTTTACCTTCTAAAATTTTTATTTCTGAATAATGCAAATATTTCTTCTTGAAAGTATTAATTTTACTAAAGCGTATATAAAATAACTGTAGCCTTAGATTCACTCTAACTGACCAGGCATTTTATATTCAGAATGGTGAGGGAGAAGTAAACGGTCATTCTTAGAAATAGTATTTTGACTATTTGAACAAATTTTTGTACAATAATTAGATATTTGTGAAATTTGTTCAAATACCTAATTATATTTCCTTCTATGTGTTAGGCCATTCCTATATTTTCTAAGTAATAGATACTTCTGTGATTATTAAATTGAAGTTTTCTGGAAAAGTAATTGTGTATATTTAAGAGCAAATATTGTTTCAAACATTTATGGAACCAAAAGGTTTGATGAGAACTAAAAAACCCTTTCTCAAATTCAAGCTTATTCTGGAAAAAATTCTTGAAATGAAATGTAATATGAAGCGTGTCGATGAACTGAAAAATACTATTTGTGAATTCAGCCATACAATATCGAATTATCAAAAATACATAATCAAAAACTATTTTCTTAAAATCAATGATTTCATATGTTTATAAAACAACGTTAAATAAATAATTTAAAATATTGACGTCAACCACTTGGTTTTACGGGAGCTGTTTGCGTAGTTGACTTTGGTTGATTTCGCAATTTTTTTGGTTGGCTCAGCCATAGTATTTTTACGGTACTTAGTCAATATTTTAGTCATACCCCTGAGTTGTCCAATAAAATCAATCATGCTGCAAATTCACATTTTTTTCCTTTAGCATTACATTGACATTCGGAAACTTGAAAGCCGCTCTTGGGAGTGCCTGTGACGCCCTGGTAGCACCCTGGAAAGTTCTGGCCAGTGGGGAGACTGGGTTTCCGGTCGAGGAGGGAGGAGGGGGTCCCCCGTCTCGGCGTCCGTCGCCGGGTGGCCTTTTGGCTGAATCCCACTCTGGGTGCCTGCAAGGGCTCCCTCGTAGCACGGGAAATTGTGAATCGGAGGCCCGCGCCACTCTGTGCGCCGCCTTCGAGTAAATGGTGCGGTAACCCTCGCCCTCCCGCACACGCCTCCTCTCTCCGCCACCTATCTTCCCCTCCCGCGGCGGCGAGGGAATTTTCCCCACTCTCTCTTCATCTCATCTTCATGAAAGACCCCTTTTCTCTTTTCAAATGGAGAGGAGAGGGGGGCTCTCTCTCTCTCTCTATCCCTATTTCTCGCACAGCTGCCTGCTCATTGCTCCGGGTCAAGGTGTCTTCCTTACTTCTCTCTCCATTCGCCTTTATAACGTTCGCCTCTCGGGTTTTTGGATTTTCTAAAGACCTCTCACCTCTCAAACCTCTCCCTCTCTCTGTGTTCTTCTTTCCCCTTCCGCGGTCGTATCCCGGGAAACTGACGAGAAGGGAGGAGGGGGGGGGGAGTGGGCCGGAAAGGCGAAATCCCTCTCGCTCCGCTCAGGGGAANCCCGGGAAACTGACGAGAAGGGAGGAGGGGGGGGGAGTGGGCCGGAAAGGCGGAATCCCTCTCGCTCCGCTCAGGGGAACTCTTAGACGCCACTTATTCTCTGCGCATTACTTCCTTGATCGTAAAGATACCTTTTTTCCTCCAGCTTTCCTCCTCATTCCTCCCCTTCCTTCGCCTCTGCGATGGGGCGCCGACGCCTTCTCTCTTTCGGAGTGCCCCAACTCCCAGCGATCGCACATCTCGTCCCTTTTAACGAAAAGTGTCCTTCGTTGACGAATTTATCCTTGACTCTTCAAAGGGGGCGTTCACTGTTCCTTTCACTCCCCGGTAAATGCAATCGATTGGAAAATGTGAGAGCCGTGAGGCTTTGTATTCTATGATTACGTTAAGAATAAACTTAAATATTATGAGTGGGCATGACTAAGAATAAATAAAACAAAAATAACCATTTTAGTTCAATGCTTATTTTAATCATATTATTTTTTCATTTTTTCCAATAAAAGAATACTTGTTTAATCTTGTTTTTCATACAATTTGTTATTAGATATTTTTAATTTTCAGTGCAAAATAATAGGATCCCTGAAACTGCTATTAGATTATCCTAAGAACTAACTTTAACTATATAAAGAATTGAAAGGCATAGGCAAATCGTGAAAGCGATCAATATATTTAGGCAGATAATGTGTTCCCGGTATCTTGACGTCACGTTCCCGATTTCCTGCTTAACAGGAGTTCAAAGAGTCCGTCCTTCCAAATGGCATCCATCTTGCTCTTTCCACCCCCCCCTACTCCTCGCTCCCCCCCTCTTCCCACCCTCTCTTTCTTTCATCTCTCCCCCGGAGCGTGCTAACGAGCGGGCTCATTTGGGGGCCTATTTCCTTCTTTCCTTCAGCGTGTATCGTCTCATGAGGTGCAAGTGGCCAAATGTTGACTGCGCCCTTCGGATCCCAGGCTTCGCTACCCTTTTTGCTCCGAAAGAAGCGAAACCCGTCACGTCGGACGCCTACCGGTGTTATTAGCCATAGTCCACCGGTCAAAAGGTAGGATTTTGATGGACTAAGCATTTCTACTAATACAAGTTCAGCTTTAAGCGACCCTATGCGTCGTAGCGCCCTTCTCACTTCATCGAAAGCTTTTTGCTGCAATCTTTCTCCCTCCCTTCGTCTATTCCGTTCATCATGCCTATTCTATTTTTCTCCCCCATCTTGATCTATTACAATTTCCCCTCCACACGTCACAGCCATGAGTCACTTTATACCCCTTATTGTGTGTCATTTAAATTTCAAAAAAAAATACTAAATTATGTCCCCATAGAGTAACTCTAACGAAGTCGCCCGCGCTCACACAAATGTGAGAATCTCACACTGTTAAAATATTTTAGTAGGACCCGGATTAATATTCTCGATTTTTGTCCGAGTGCTTCAGCGAGTTGTGCTGCCCTTCCTGGTTGAGCTAAAGCACTGGGCATCGTCATTCGACCGGAGATCGTTGTATCCAGGTTTGAATTGCGGTCCAGGTGAATTATGATTTTTACGCTATCGATCCCAGAATGTCTTCATTTAGATACACCTGCGCTTGAGGTTTTATAATCTACTAAGAGGTGAAACTCTGCCTGGCTGATGCCGTTAAACTAGGAATATTCTTCAAACATGGTTCTGCTAACTGCCCAAAATAAACTGCTGGAAATAAATTCAGGCGATGTCCTATGGATTATTATTTCATTTTTTTTATTATCAATAAGTTCCAGCATTTAAAAGTTACTCTCGTATTTTATTAGATCAGCCTGTGTGTGTCGGGCGCGGCTAGAGAAATTGAACCAATGAATACATTTTTTCAAGGAGTGGCATTTCATTCCCGATTAATTCGCCTAAGTGGCCATTCTTCCCGTGCGCTTTTTCGCAAATAAAAATGCGATCTACGAACTTCACTCTCGAAAATGCTTCCCGGGGTGGTCTTCGCTAATTCTCCAACCATTTTCGGTATTTACGTTAAATGCGGTACATTTTTTGTCACACCAAGCCATTTTTACTCCCGATGAGATACCACCAAAGGATTGGAATGGAGTACTTTCTCTCTTTGCTGGAAATTAAATCGAGCACCATTTAACACAGTGTTTCACGAAGATTCCTTCCCGGAATTAAAATAGCATTTTAGTGAATGACGAACAATGTCTTCAATTTTCCGCTGCTTGGGACATAATATAATGCGACCTCGGCTTTACATTATCTTTAGGATGTCTACGAAATTGAAATTGTTTTATATAATCTTCAGGTACCTGAAATTGCCAAACCATCAAAAACTAGAAGGTTACAGATTTCGTCCAATTACTGAATACTAATGGTTATTATTGGTAATTCATCATGTTTCACGAACCACGCCCTCAGCAAAGAATTGAGAAATGTATTGATGTGCGAAAGAATTGTTTTGTGCTTGTGCTCATTCGGAGAAGGCTTAAGATCGGATAAATCGACGATATTTGTGGAAGATTTTGGGTGGGTCAATTACCAGAAATGTATTTTATGAATTCGCAGCACGCAAATGGCCAGGCAATCGCAAAAGTGAATGAGTCTTTGATTTTCTAATTTGAAATTACAACATAATAATAATAATAAAATATCTTTATTGGGGCGAGATTGAGACTAGAATAGNTTATTGGGGCGAGATTGAGACTAGAATAGTCCCTTCTTCCACCTAACCCCATCGTCAGATACATGCCTAGTAAAAACATAACAATTATGTAAACAAAAAGGTAACTACACATCTAAAGTTTAACATTGCTTAAAAATAAAACAATGAACTGAATACAATACACATTTAATAGTATGTTATAGAAACTTATGAATTTACGTGTTAAAAAGATTTGTTAATTCGTGGGAAAAAATTAAGGATAGT
>LYUA01003760.1:51684-68064 GCA_002093875.1 Calopteryx splendens
CTTTCCGTCCATTTCCCCTTTTCCATCCTTCTCCACACCCAAATCTCAAAAACCTTGAACCTACGCTTTTCATCTTTCCTCAACGACCAAGTTTCCGAGCCACACAAAACTACACTTCATATCAACGTCAGCTCCTATATATTATCCTAAATTACATTTTGGAATCTTCATTCTGAATTCAACTTTTTTTAAGAAAATGAAATGTGTGTTGGAAGCATAGCTTACCTGGGACGATTTAGCGAATCTATATTAAAGCTATTTGTCGCGTTAAAAAGGTTACATATGGATGGGTCTTCCGAAAAGTACCGACATTGGTAACAACTTTTCTGCTATTTTTTTAAACTTTGAACAGATTTGTGACCTGAGTCTAACTTTAAATTTAGCCATATTAACATCTCTGCTACTAAACTGAATTAATTTAGAAATGTATGTCATGTGGGATTTCTTTGCAACAATTATGTGCATATATGAAAGTGCATATTATTTAAATAACTGAGGGCTTTTCTATAAGGAAACCGGCTGAAATATCTTTTCTTCGTATTTCGAGATTGATCTTCTCGATTTCAAAATGAGATTTTACTCTCTCGTATTCCGCATATCGGACGCGTAATCTAAAAAAGGACCCATGAAAAGCGAGTTTCTTCGTTCAGAGTAGTCCCTTTAAGATCACTATTCAGCAACTGCGAAAGTGCAATTCCCAATTCTGACATTGACACGCATTCTAGAGCCCTTCCAAGAATAAACTCGCATTCACACGACGTCCATTCGAGTACGGATTGCCTAAGCTCCTCGTAAACACGTGATAAGAGAGCAAATGATTCGCTGCGCTTCAATCAAGGAGAACTCTCGGCAAAAATTATATGTCGACCGGGAGTGCGCTTAGGTTTCGGTAGGTCAGTGATAACGCCGTTGGTGTAGACTGACGCATGTGCGCAGCGTTGCGAAACGTGGCGATAGCTTCTGCGGCACCTCCTCCCGAGTATTTGTAGCGTCGACAAGTGTCTGGGCGAGATACAAAGCTCAAATACACATCACGTCCTCAATCGCCTGTTCCAACGGCTAGTGACGCATTGCAAACTTTCATAGTTCTCCAAAAGCTTTGCCCCTGCAAACTGCAGCTGAATCATCTGACATAATATCATATTTACCACCTTCCAGGTTTTCGCTGCGCATGCATTTGTTCCCCCGCAACTGGCTTAAGTGTGTACTAAATCTCTGGGCGGGACAATATTTCGAAAAATTCGTCGATTTGCACTCTTCTCCTCCTTCAACCCCATTTTCACTCTCCGAAAGAATATCGCGCTACAGGTTTTGTACGTGGACATCTCCGGTGCAAATCCCCCGGGATTCGAACGAAGGACTCCTCAGTCTGCAGCAGAATGCTCCACACACTGAGCTACCAGGCGATAGCACACCTTTCAGCTGCGGACGAAGTTAATTAATTCGCGTTAAATGTATCCGCTCAGTGTGGTAGCCAGTTCGCTGTCTTTCCGCGCAGGATCTCCGGGTTCGAATCACGTCGACGAATGATTTTTTCGCGAAATTCCCATCTCCATTTACTCCCTGACTTTGCTGGAACTTCAAATTCTCGACACTTTTTGTGGCTCTCTTTAAAATATGGTTTATGCCTAAGCCGGTTTTTTTTCCAACCTCTCTCCGCGCCCAAAAAAAAATCTGACCCCATAAATTTTATGCCACAATGGCTCAAGTTCGCAAGATATTTCAATAGCACTCCAAATTGAATAGACCACCACTCAGCTGTTCTTTCAAGTCCGAATTTAACTCTAATGATAAGATATGATGAGTTTGTATTTTATTTTTAAATTTCTTTTCTGGTTTAGTTCCGTGGAGTGTATTTAAAAAATGCGGGCGTGTGCATTTTTTTATAGGGATTGCTGACATTTATTCTACGCGAGGTTGTAGAAAACGACAAAACAACTATGCTTATGATCTAATGAATTACTGTAAAGGCTATCCAAAACTTAACCTTTTTTTTCCCACAATTTGCCACCATATTTTATTTTATCCTGTATGTGCTTAAGCTATTCTTTACTTCCAACTTAGAACGAAAGCTCTAAAACCCTTCAGCTTTATTGAATAGTGTAGTCGATGAAGCTCCCCAGCGGATGTGACATGTTGTATTTTTTTTCTCGCAACACTTGCGCAATTTATATTCTCTCATTATTTTCACTGAATTTACCTCATCGCTGGTTGACGGCGTGTTATTAAAGGCAATCTCCGCCATCGATCTTCATCCCTCACTCCCCAATGGAAGAATTGATTGATAGGGCGTAATCAATAGGCCTTCTTGACGTCAACGGGCGATAGAGCCGTATTATTAAAGAGTATTAAGTTGGAACTTCAACGTTGAAGAGTCACTTCGCAAGGGGGGGAAGAGTAGCATTTGTTTTTCTCCGCATTTAAGTCTGTCCCGGGAAATGTAAACAAGAGAGTATCGGAAAATGACGGATAAGTAAGTCATTCAATTAAAAAATTGTGACCGTTGAAAGAGGAAAAATAATATCCCCAGAATGATGCGTGCCTCAACATAGGAGAGAGAATCGACACCTATGCTATTCTCTGGTCAATGATGGAGGAATTTTGGAAAAGAAGTCAGGCCGATTAGGATTTTTACCTCAATGTTAAATATAATTAAGTAGTATAAAGTTTGCAGACAAACACGATTTTTATTTTATTTTTTCGGGAGAAGGAAAGATAGCATGTGAATAGGCCTACAAAAACTTAAACAACTTGCTTTGTCAAGGAAGTAGGAGCAAGGAGTAGTGATGGAAGAGAATAAAGCCCATGTAATGGAAGCAATCGGTCAGGAGAAAAGAGGACGGATGCCTAGCAACTAAAGATTTGAAGTTAGGAAAACTTTGGTGAAATCACATGCATGCCGTATGCTCTTCCGCGGCATTGGCAGTTATGGAGGCAGGATTGTGATAATGTGATTGTGACCATCCATTACTCTCTGGTCTCAACTTTAATTACAGATGAACCATTTAAAAGTTCGTTTATATAATTTGTTAGTCAAAATATTAAAATTCCCAACGCTACTTAGGATCCTGCAGAGACCTGATTATAGAAGTGACATTTGAAGTCTAGAAACATAGTTGCCTTTAGCATTTTCACCATTGTTACTCAAACATATATTTTAGTATGTACTCTTTAGATATTCTCCTCTCGCGTACAGAATCACATCTGCCAGACATTTTGCTTAATTGTCTTTTTAAACTCCTGGAATACGGGCGCAATTCATTTGAGTGAAACGCAACGGTTTCGTGTGAAATACTCCGCCGAATTTTCACTTTTCCTCGAGGGCTTAAAACATCAGAGAGCCCTTCCGCTTTCTTTATTAGGTAGATACTCTTCCGCAATAGCAGAAGAATGCCAAAGCAACCAGAGCGTGTGCCCCGGACCAGGAGACAGGAAAATTTGGGAGGGTTGGAAATTCAGGCGTAACAACAGTGGACGCAGTTGCGACACAACTGACGAAAGTTGATTTTTTTGCTCGGCGGTTTTTGAATGGGGCCGAAGGGTCCAATAATGTGCCATTAAAGGAAATCATTGTCATGTTTTGGAGCTGATTATCGAATATTTTTTAATGAGTCCTTAGTTAAGGCCTGAAAAGAAACCCGTTATTTTATACGAAGTCACTTCCGTCTATTTTGAATGAACTTAATAAGGCTGAGGTTCGATTCAAAGATTTTATTGGAAATTTTGACTCCACAGTAGAAGACGCATGTTCGAAAATTTCTCAACACCTGAAAACCAGAACGTGTTTTGCTGGAATGAAACTACTGAGGAGATGGAAATTCGGTCTTGTCATTATTTTTGAAAAATCGAAGCAAGAATTTGTGATTACTGCAAAATTTCATAAAGCATTAGAAATTTGCATCAGATTTAATTATTTAAACAATCATTTTTTTTAAATACCTCAAATGATAGTGTCTGACGAATTATAGTCCGCACTGTCGTGAGAGGGTTTAAGAAAACTTTGATGGTCCACTAAAGTCATTTGAGACCAGTTTCGATACGGCGTATCTTCTTCACGCAGAAGGCGATACCCTGAGCCCTCTGGCGAAGGTGATACACTGTATTGAAACCCGTCGTAAATGAAGTGCACTCTAGTGGAACAGTAAAGTTTTCTTGCACTCTCCCACCATGAAGTAGTACCACCGAGTGATGTCTAATACGATTTCTCTGCACTGTCGCTACATGAGAATTGAGAGTTTCCTTCACCGAATAACTTATTGCAACCGCGGAGGATTAGGATCTAGGATTTTTACGTGACGCGTTGGTCCTCTAAGTTTTTGTCATTTTCTGAATCTTCCCCGCAGTAAAGGTAACAAATATTCAAAGCCGAAAATTAATACTAGGCCAGCCAACTAGGGAGTTTCTTCCACCCTTCCCGCTCTCTCCGTTTTTTATAAAATCCTGACTACCCCTCTACCTTATGATATGACTACATATATGACCTTAAAAGTCTCCGCAAGTATTCCGCAATTATCTCACTCAAGAAAAAGCTATGGGACATTTTTCCGTGTTGTTGGCGTAACGAAGACTTGGCAAGTACTCTTTTCTGAACTCAGCTTGAAGAAAGAAACTCATTAAGATTTTGAATCTGATCGTTCGAAATCACCTGACCTGTGGATTCCTTTTTCTCACTTCGTGGAGAAGAGACAATATTTAAATAAAAAACATTTTTCACACTCCATATTTTCTAAAAATATAGTTCACCCTGGTTATAAACATTATCATCACCGAGATTGATCGATCACCTTGCATAGCATATAAAAAATTGCTCGTAATTTTTTATGCTTCTATTGCCTTGGAGGATTTGGAGCATTTAAATAAATCCGATTGGCCTCCGTTGGGTCCTCGTCAGTACGTTTCTAATTTATGGAGAATCGAACACATTTTCGGCAGCAGTAAATGTGCATGCACTCTGTGATTGAGACGCTTTATAAATTTTGCTATTAGCTCTGTCATTTTTATATGCCCCTAAATTAGAACAGCATTCTTGATGCCACCATTAAATGCGCGAATCATTCCCAGACTTTAGCTGATAAAAGAGATAAATGCGTATACGAATGATTTCAGTTTTTTATCCATTCCATGAAATCCAGCACAAGGAACTCGGAAGTTTGTAAAACGATGTGTATAATCGCACTACATCGGCGCCCTTCGCGAATGTAAATCGTGTCCTTGAATAACTTCAATTTCCCCTTAGTTTATTAAATATTCATTTGAATTTATTGGGGAGGCATAGAACGAGTGTTACTGTGACTCGAGAAATTCGTGTAAGCATCAACCAGGTAAGAATAATTAATTTCGGAATGAAAATTGCTTCTTACTCTGCAGTCAAACCTAATGCTGTCGATTGCCTATTGATGCATGAGACAACTTTTTCCAACGTTCCGATAATAAAAGCTTCGTCGTAACCTTCCAAGCAGCCGCCTATGACCTCGAGATCATCGTAACTCGACGCGGAAATCGGGAGTCATATAAATAAATCAATGGGAAACGATTTAACAAGCCAGCGTTTTGATAAAAAATATAGAATTGCAAACTGTGGAAATAATAGGATTCTCCGGGTAGTTTCCAATACCAGACCCAGTTACTGGAAAAGGTTTTGGTCAACAGGATGGCATCAAAATGAAATCCCATACATGGATTAGAAACTCTAAAGATAAAAAAGCAGTAATGAATCCCTTATCTGATCCGAATAAACGTTGGCTCGGCAGCATAATCACAAGCGATTGCTTCCTCAGCTCTTTGGATGTGGGAAGAATTAATTAGTGTGAACGTATTATTTGTCGATCGACTGTGCCTTGAAATTGAAAACTATATGTCTATTCGAAATCTCAGAGTATGGCCCTTCGGTTAACTGAGCGAGTCGGAAACTCACGTGATGTCAATCATGACAATCCTTATGACAATCATGGGTGATGGTGACAGATTTAAGTCTTTCGCCTTATAAATGAGCGATACGAAAAAGCTTTTCAATTCCATGCCACTTGCAACGAAAAAAACTGTTTATAAACTCAGGTCCATGATCCCCCAGGTGAGGGGTTATGTTCTCATCGGGGGTGGAATTCCCACATTCCCCCCCCCCCCTAACGTGTTTACCTCTCCAGTTTCCAAATGTCTCAGTAAATAGTAGGACATCCTTCCACTGAGCCAAATAAGAACCCCAGTGAGCCATTTAGTATCATAGATTAATTTCTCGCTCCATCGGATTAAGTTTTTTACGCCAAAATCGGTGACCACCTCGGGGCAGGATTTATTCGGCTAGAGAACTGGCCAAGGATAAATCAGGACCGGTTTTTGGCCTAGTCAAACCGGTGGTCACCTAGGCTTTCGGAATTGGAACAAAATGCTTAAGAATACGCCCATAAGGTAACCAAAACTTGATTTATCCAAGGACGTCATAGCACCTGGCGAAGAACTTGGGTAATTAACATTAAGGTCCCGGGTTCGTTTCCACTTGATGGGGGAAATTTTCATATTATTCACCATCATTTGTTGGTGCTTCGGTCCCTAGTTTGGCGCCGTATGGGGAGTGTACTGAAAGTGTAACGCTTTATTCTAAACCCGTCCACCATTGGCGCCGTTCGTTGTGATTGGCTAGTTCTCATGCCGGATCGCTCTCCGCCATTCCTCATGTCCCTAATCATCTCCAGTCCTCCTTTTCCATGTCCTCAAATCCGAGTCCCCTTTCTTCCGAAGCAATCCGAACGGTGTCATGCCCTCCACCAGAGTAACCACCACTATACTGTACACCGAGTAAAGCAACTGGCAACTCTCATTGTCACGATATCCGTAGTCTGAGATCGGGCCGGGTGGGGATATATTATATCTTCCACTCACCACATTCCAGATAGTCAGGTACTGCCACGGCTCCTTGGCCGGATCGGGGACGGTCAACTGGACTCCATCCGGGACCCTGAGGTGCCTCTGGAAGTAGTAGCCGAGGAAGAGGTAGATGGAGAGGCTCACGCCGTGGAACGCCTTCGCCAGCATCTTTCACCCTTTCTTTCTCCCTTCCTTTCCTTCGTTGTTTGTTCTCCTACGTGTGCCAGCGGGGACTATCCCGTTCTTCGCTTCGGAACTGGTCGCCCGACCCTGGCGACGAAAACGAATTCGAAGAGCGGGAAAAATTAAAGCTGGAGCTAACGACGACGCGGGTCGACAAAACACTCTCGCGGGGCTGGGCGGGACGTGTCCAAGGGAGACCCTCACACCTCTCGTGTGTGTGCTCCCGCGGCCGGCTGTCGGGGGGGAAATGGCCGGTCGGGTCACGCGGCACTCATATATACTGTCCGGAGAACACCAGGCGCGAGGAGGAGGACTGTATCGGTGTCGAGACGGTGGTGTGGACAGTTTCGAAACTCCTGCCGTGTTTTTACATACTGCTCTTCCGTGCAGCCCGTAACCGACACTAACCTCACACCCCTCCTCCTCCCACTACTACACCTGAGGTCCCCTTCCCAGAGCGAGGAGAGAGAGAGAGAGAGAGAAGGCGAGGCCCGCCTCCTCCGCGGACTGCAGTAGCTGGTCGTCGGGGCTGCGCCGAAGGGACTCCCGGCGCATGGGGAGGGTTGGTGCGTTTGCAGGCGGCTTGTAAGAGGGGGGAGAGGGGAGAGGGAGGACTCGAAGAGGGGGGAGGTAGGGAGGGAGAGTCTGGGAGGGTGGGTCTCAGCAGGGAGGTCAATATTGGTGGGGGGGAGGCTCTCAAGGAGACCTGGTCGATGAGCGCTTGGAAATGGGATGAGTATATCGCTTAGCCTGTGAACGCGAACGGGAAACACTATCGGAGTTGCGAATTTAAAAGAAAAATATGTATATATATGCAATTGGGTTCAAACTATCTAGGGCCCAACCGAGGGACGTCATTTTGTCAGTTCTCAAGATTACTCGAAATCGTTTTCGACATGCACGCATGCATGCTCATTACCTTTCAAACAACGCATCGTTCACCGCCCCACTCCGAAGTGAGCGAGGACCAATGTGAACGAACGTGAGGTGTTTGCGGAAGTCTGGCGCCGGGAGCGCCGAAGTGTGAACCCCCCCTCCCCCCCCTTCTTTCCAATGGGTACCCAAATGCAACACGTTTAACTCCAGAAATAAACGTGTTCCAGTCCTTCCACACGGTCTATGGGCGATGGCCGACTGATGCTTCCATCAGGGGCGGTGCTATGAATTTCTCTGCTCTCGGGAAAGGAGCCTTTAGGGCGAACCAGGGGCGGATCCTTATCCAAGTTAGTAATCTTACGGGGAGCGAAAATTAAGTTTGCTTTGTGTTCGAGCCCGTTATACTAATTCCAATCATGCAGACAGACATCAAGTATTTTAATTGTTACGCAAAGCGTAAGAATAACAATAATCAGGTTTTTTGGCGGGAGACTTATCAGAGCGTACGCGGGAATTAGCTTTGGAAAGGAAAGAGCGGATATCTGCAGCAAAGCAATCTTCTGATTGCTATAATGGGGTATCAGGTTAATTGTCCACTTACTCCACTCCGAATGTTTTCTCATTTTTGCTGGCGATAAATGTGACTAGATTATTTCCTGTTTTTAGCGGCGTAAGTATGAAAGAGTATTGGATATATATAGACTGGAGTGCTAGAGTCAACTATTAATCGTATATGAAAGACTGTTAGATGAATTATCAGTGGTTATGCGTAAGTTGGACAGGGAAAAAGTTGCCATTTGAAACATTTCACCGTTAAAAAAAATTACAGTGGTGATTATTTTCAAACAAAACGGTGTCCTTGAGTATTGGAAAATCGTTGGATGAACCCAGGTGGAGGAACTGGACCCCTTCCCCGCATCGCTCAGAAATCGCTAAATTCATTCACTCTCCACACATTGTTTCAGAAATTCGAATTTCCACCAAAAGCGAACAACGCTTTTGCCGACCCTAATCTAGGGCCGACAGTAGGGCCTCCTCGTCAGCGGCTGTCTGTTTAGTTACCAAAGTACACCCGGCCCTCATCCTAGGCAGGCGCCCCTTGCATCTGATCCATCCGTCGAGCACAAATACAGGGCCCTTAAAGAGCACACCATTCCTGATAAGATGCATGCACTAACACGATGGTCCACGGACGAAAGCGTTTCTCAACGCGTTTTCTATCCTAGAAGTTGTATTTATTTCTAATAATATAATCACTCAACTCAAATTACCAGAGATAGGAAGTATTAATTGAGTTTTTTTCGCTTTTGTTGCATAGCATAATGCATAAAATTGTTATACTATATTTATTAAGGAAGGATATAGGTAGGACCAATGTGAACAACTGTCGTATAAATTGTACGAACCTAGCCAGTAGAAGAAGACTTTACCTATCTTTTCTTTAGCTTAGCGCTTGTTCTATAATTAGAAAGATGCAGTTCGGGATCCACTCTCATTAGCTATGAAAGAGCACAATGCCTTCCATAGTGTTTAAGAAATCGTTGCCTTCATTTGCGCTTTTCAAAGTTTCTTTTTTAGCGATACATGGTAAGGTACATGTTTTTAGAAAAAAATAACTCGATTTTCATGCTGTTTCATTCTCTACAGCACACCGATTGATTTCTTATGGTGCCTTGCTCATTGTGTGACCTAGGTACAGACAAATTTTTGCCCTTATGGAATAAGTTTTTCTTTTTCCGATTGAGTGGGATGACATAGGTTTCGGTTCTATTTACAAATCGCGACCGTCTGAGGTCATTTCTTTGCCCGCTAACGCCGGTCGTGATCTCCGAGCATGTCGGTGGATAACCGTCGGCTGCTGCTGCTAAATTCAGCTGATTCCTATTAACCCGAGAAAGCGGGGTGATGTTTTTACCTCAATTCTTCACGCAGTATCCATTTCTTCGTAACATGTTGGCACAACAACCAGTGCTCTTTTGGTAAATAAAAGAGTTCCAGGAGCGCAGCACTTACGTCCAACTTTAGATAAGCGTCTGTAAACATGTTTCGAAATGCAGTTACTGACTGCTTGTGTAATTACGAGAAAGAAACTCCAAAGCATTCGTCTTGCTCGTTCTCCCACAAAACTAGTTTTAGCAAAATATGGCGATGCGTTGTATCATACCTACGTCAAGAAAATAATTATCGTGCTTATTTTTATCGTACTCGGGGGAAACAATGGCTCGAATTTTAAATAGGTCTGGTACTGTTGAAAATTGATCAGACATTGCAAATATACCTTAAATGGTGGCCTACGAATGGCCATGCTAAATGTTACGGCTAGAATTAAAGTTATTTGAACTTTGATTCGATATTCCGTTTTCGTCAAATCTTTTAAAACATTACGAGAGGCAATTTATGTTTTTTTTAAATTTATGTTTGCGTCCTCTATCCCATGTTCTCATGATATTAAGCAACGATTAAATCAAAGACGGGCATTCATGCCTATATGAATCTACAATACTCGTCTCACACAATCACACCATATCTCATTTACGCAATGGTGATAGACAGCGCGAATTATGACTCATTTCAGTCTTTCCCAAGAGGTGCATTTACTCCTACAGAATAGGTACCTCCCTAGTCACCATAAGGGCGTGTGGCAGGGGTTGTCGGGGATACTAGCCGTGAGTGAAAGGGAAGGAGAAAGGTGGAGAAAGGAGAAAGGCGGCCTTATAAAAAGGGGGGGCATGGGTGTACCTGTAAGCGTATTCCTTTCCTTGTGTTTTCGTCGTGAGTCGTGCGAGGAAGAAACGAATTCTTGAATATATCGGTTTAACTAAAGGCTTCTTCTATAATTTTATCATCATTGTCCCGCTTTCCCATACCTACCTATAGTGTGGGGGTGGGATTGATACCTCTATGTCGGATTCAAAATCAATTGCTTGGTTATTATATAATCGATAAAACATAGCGTTTAGCCTTCGAATCTCTAGGTTTTCCCATACCAAATCACGTATTAGTTGTGCGAAGCTATTATTGTTCCTCTCGTTGCAGTATGAGAAAACTGGCTGCTTTCCTCTCCTTTTTCTTTATTAAAAAAAATAGTGGTGGTTATTGTAAAACCCAGCGCGTTACTCAGTCGCGAATTATGCATCGCATCACGAATATTTACGTCATCCGCGATTGTGAAATGCAAATAAAACCGCAAGTTGTGTGCACATGAGCAATTTGGGCGACTTTCCAATGCCCTGCAGCAAGCGAGAAGGTGTGAGCTAGAAAACCATAAAATAGGGTGGAAATTGAAAGGGTAACGCTCTTGATCCAAAGAAAAAAAAAAGAAACGACTTTCATGCGATGGCTACCCATGACGTGAGTTGCCTGTGACCGACACCTAGGGGAGCAGGTGGAAAAAATATGTCTGATTATTCATTTAATGCTCAGAGGTGTTTGCAGTTCACAAATCGTTTCGGACTCTTCGAATCAACTATGCCTGTTCCGCCACAATATTTACCTCCGAGTAGGTACAAACATGTATGCGTTCCCGAGGAACGTTTGTAAACACATTCTGTATGACCTAAAAACATGCTTCCCTACCAAGAAATGCATGATGTTATAAATTAAAAAAAATATTTTAGCTCCAGCACCTTGAAGCGATTACTTTGTAGTTAAAATGTGCGAAAAAGGAATGTCATTTGAATACTTGAAAAGAATGGGAGTGATTCTTGTGTCTTCCGAGACCATTCGCCCGGGAAGGTAATAACACGTTTTTGCCGTCGAAATTGTTGGTGTTGCGATTTTATTCCGAGATCCCCATAACAGCCTTGATTGATCATTTCGTTTCTCTGTGGCTGAACCGACAGACTTGAATTAATATAATAACCATGTCCGAATAGGGACCCCAACCCAACAAGCGCATTTTCAGCACGGCGAATGATTTATTGGGTAATTGACGTCATACCTTCGACAAACCATCCATAACTATTCTTCGGAGTGCTGTGACCGACGAATCGACGTTTTCTTCTTTTCCAACAATTCCTGAAATTGATGACTCGAGATTTGAGGGTTAGTTTCTATGATAAGCTTCCCAGTTGGAATGCATGAATTCACGGTGAAAGCATTGAAGACAGCTTTTTTTGGGTGTCGTCGGGGAAAAAGAAAGCATTCATTAACACCCTTGAAAGCTTGATAGCGAGGAGCGAAGAGAATTGAGCAAACGTTCTTCCGGCTTTGACTTCCCTCCTGCAGACTAAAACATAAAGTAAGCTCCATCAACAAATTTATGTTATAAAATTTTAATTCGTTTTCCAACTCAGTCAGCCACTGTGAATGAATTTTCCCTCGTGTCAATATTTGACATACGCGAGCCGAAACATCGCATTACGATAGAATATTCAATATTGCTTTCTTTGGAAAAATTTAGGTTATCGGTGATCTGTAATTAGCTGAATTTAAATACAAATATTAACTTCAGGATATTTCGTCACCAAAAGACCCTAGAGTGTGCGTCAAAAACCGTGTCAACTATACATAAATCGGAGAAAGCTTCCTATCGTGGGTGTATGATAACCAGTAAACAATGCGTGAAGTTCCCATGGTAATATCGGTCTAAAGGATTCAGACGGTTCGGAAACGTCTGTTTCGGGGACATAGACACTTCCGTTCAGTTACTTGGAGATTCAGGTGAACGGATTGAACCTTTAGAATCGCAAAAGAAGGAACTTTCCCTTTTTTTTTACTATTCGCTGAAAATTGCACGAAGTTGCTCCATGAGTATAACAGCGAACATAAAATAATGGAATATACGCATATCAAATCGAAGACATTGCTTTCATTCATGCAAAGACGTGGTAATTCCAACGAATCCACGTTTTCGTTTACGGTTTTGTTACTCAAATTTCAGAAATTTTGTTACTCAAAGTTCACTGATAGGTCATTCCAACTTCAGAATCTCAGCTATACTTACTTACTGCTAATACCGCCACGCCATGCCGCACCAAATATGATAAATAATAACCAGAGATTTTAGATTCGAGAGAAAGATTTTGCTTCAGATTGATTCAATTTTTAAATCATAATACGAGAATACAGATAGCGATACATAATTAAAATCATAATACGTGAATGATGAAGCGTAGGGTAGCGTAGGGTCTCGAATAAAATGACGTATTTTTCACAAGTACAAATCACCAGTACATCGTGACGCCTGCGAAACCAAATGTGTGAATTTGGCATTTGGGTTTACCTAATGATTTGGGGGAAGATAGTTGTTCTTACATGACAGCAGCTAATGCCTATCCAATTAAAATTTCCGCTAGCGTCATTCGATGACCACAAACAGTACTTTGTGTAACGATACCTGACAGAAATGGGCGTGTTTTTTTCTCTCAACAAATGATGTGTTTTCTTTAAATGTTCATGCAACTGTTTCCTCCGGAGCATTGGCAATATTCACAATTTATTCTAAACTGGAAATTTTATGCCAATAACGCTATCTTATCCAAACAAACCTCCTGCTTTAAATGCTTACGAAACAATTTGTTAGTTACATACTGTATAATCCATTGTTCTTCTTAACTTTGGCTTATGAGTTCACATAAGTGAGCCTCATTTTTCTTTTCAAGAGCAACTCGAAGAACGCTCCAAAATAGTGCGAGGCTCTAAACGTTGTGACGTAATTGTGCGAAAAGATAAGTATATAGCTCTTTTACGTCGGCCCTTGAAACTAACAAACTGTGTGGTTCCATCGAAAGGCAAGGAGGTCGGGAATATGAGGAAGTAAAATTAAGAATTCGTGATACTTGGAATCCGACGCCCTTGAGCGAAAGACACCTTGAATCGGAGAACAGAGAGGAAGCGGAAGAGTGCCTAACTCCTTATGTGGCCGGGCTGTTTGGATACTGGTCCTTCTTGAAATTTCATGTGGATTCCCCAATCCAATATACCTATAATTCATTATTTTTGGGTCATCCACGAATTTTGATCAAAATTTCAAAGGATTGGTGCAAAAGTGGCGTGAAATATTTATTTATAATATAAATAAATATTATACTTATAAACTTATAAACTATAAAACTTATAAATTTATTTATAATATAAATAAATATATAAGTGTGTGTACATAATATATAATATATATATATTATTAAGCCTGTCTAAAGTTTTTTTTCTCACAAAAGTGGTAAATGTTATCTTGCGCGAGAGTGTGTTGATCCCTTAACAATGCATAACTTAACACCATCGAGGAAAACCAATCCAGATGAGAAATAATAGCTGAAAAACAACAACCTAAGTATTTAGTTGTTTATAGCTGTCCTATAAACATTTTGGTATGCAAAATAAATGCTATCATAAGCGTGGTACACAGAGTAAATAAATTCTACATTTTACTAGTAGTTTTTTGTAGTCTCCATTTTGCGTCGATTTCTGGGAATAAAAAGGAAATTGAAGTTGAAATGGAAATGAATAAAGTTTATAAGAGTTTAGCCAAGGCAATATTTTGAAGGACAAATGTATGGAATTTTTTCCCCAAGGAAATTATGCCTGCATTCAGTGCTATTGCTGAATTAAACTAGAAAACTTTTAACTATAGATTTTTCTTCCAAGCTCATACATTTTCGCCCAAGGTGGGACAAATACGTCTCATAAGCACGCCACTAAATCCAGATGTTCAACAGCTAACACAGTGGTTCACAATTCTACCATATTCGCCAAACCATACCATACCACGGATTTTTCACGGATTTTCCCCACGGATATTCAATTCCATGCTGACACCAGTGTGTTTTAATACTCATTACGACAATGGAATCTTCCAAATCGAATTAAGGCGCAAAATTATCTCATAATCCTCAGGTCAATCACACGCACAAGAATTCTGCTCATGGACAATTCGGATATGTGGTTTTTTTCGTATTGGAATGGCACAGCGCGAAGTAATTTTTATGACTCAAAAGTGTCCATTTTAATGGAGAATGGAAAAGAAACTAGATATCCTCTGAGGAAAGGGCGAATTTTGCTGGGCTTCACACCTCCAAGGGAGATGCGGATACTGCTAGCACGAGCAAAATTTGGACAAGGTAGTTTAAATCCAAGCGACAGGATTCAATTAAAAAGCGTTTGGTGCCTCTTTCGTTAAGCATCTTTTTTTCAACTTTATCCTGCTTTGACACACCGAACAAATTTCGGAACGCATGGCGGATGTGAACGAAGGAGAGCTCTCGATTTGCTATCGCATTCGCATTTTGCGACGCATCGGGGAAGTGCAGACGTTGACAAATCTCCTCCTTCCTATCTCACCCCTCGTCCTTTCATTGACTGCATCGATGTAGGTTTTTGATAAAAAACGATGCTATACCGGATCTGCATCCTCCTTACACCGATGTGCATATTTTTTTCAAATATCGACGTGCCATATTGTAAAAGTAACATTCTTCATCCCCAAGCTTAAATCGTGTTCTATAAATGAAAATATGTAACAACGTACCTCAAAGATTCTACAGCGATGGAGATATTTCTTAACGTGTAGCTTCGACTTGAATGCGTGTGAACTTCCGCCGGAGTTCGGAGAAGTTTCTGCCGTTGTTAATTTCTGCTGTAAACAGCGGAGCGAGGACTTGGTTATCAAAACAGCGAGTTCTCGTGAAATTAGTTAACGGCCTGGAGGTCCTGTTCTTGAATTAGCAGGTCCGTTTCCCGGTGGGGAAATGTTTTTGTTATGTCTCGGTGAGGGAGGACGCGAACCTCGCGACGCGGCGCGAAGCCAGTGCAGCGGGCGGGAGGGCGAGCGGATGGCAGAATGGAAAGTGGTTAGGGAGCATTACGAGGAGTCGGTCGAAGGGCGTCTTCAGGTGACCGCGATTGTCCTTGGGAGACGCGGAAGTCTCCGAACCTGAAAGAATGCGGCAGTCAAAGTTCACTTACTCGTTTAAAGGAATCACTAAAATCGATTTGACTGTAGAAGAAATAAACGCCTACACAGAAGTTGGGTATTTGTGAAATATCCGGCGGTTTACACTCCACCGGGAGATGCATGGGGCTGTGCGATATTCGAACTCGAAAAATTGCGCATCGCAAAAGTGTCGACGTGTCGACTCCGCGATGTGAATGGGCGATATCAATTAATTTAGCATTAAGTCTCAGGGTATTGATTAGAGATTAATTCAATGTCGTGATTTTTGCTCTTTATACCTTACTTTTTTAATTACTCTTTCGTTTGAAGATTGGAATAAAATCTTGATATTTCAGTTATCTTATAACTATGTGTCTTTTCGTGCGTTTTCCATTCCATTTTCCACTAGAAAAAAGTAATAAGGGTTTCTAAATGTTGACGTTGGTACAAATTTTGATGATGCTGAAGGCTGCTGCTATGAATTGTGCGTTTCTATTTTTTTTAGAGTATTTAGAAGTATTCGATAATGAGTGATCATAAAGTTTTTATTCACATCATTCATTGTACAAAATTTAATTTTACGTTAAATT
>LYUA01003761.1:81747-98368 GCA_002093875.1 Calopteryx splendens
AGGGTTACTTTAGGGGTGTGTCCATCAGAAACCTACCTTAACCGGTGGATTGCCAATAATAATAAAAATTCTCAGTTTGAATGACTGAAATACGTCATGGTTCTTCCTGTACCTACCACTAAAGAATTTGAATGAGAAGTTTTTTTTATACTTCCTTAAAAGATATAAGCATTTCTCCCTAGTGAAGGTGCCTGGTCTTCTGGCTACGTTCTTCTATTTCCTCCTTACTATTTCTCCCTAGCATGTGAAGTGTACTGCTTCGCAATTTCTCATCTCTCTCTTTCAAACATATATTCAAATTCCTCTTGTGCACATGGAGTATCCTCATAGAATTACTAAATAGATCAGGGTAAAAGGGAAAGAAGAAATTTTATTGGATCCTTTCAAACAATAATGTGGAAGGAATTAAGCTTAAAGACTTCATCAAGTCAGTAAGTAAAATACTGATTGGCTGAGTGTCATGAATTTTAAAGTTTTGATAGTACCTCAGAGACCCAGAAATATATTTTTCAAATTGTTTAACACAAAATTAGGGATCAAAACAGATAACTATTTATTAATTCAGTTACACTTTTGACTCTTAGCTCCTAAAATTTTATTTTTCCTCTGCAGAATTTATTATTTGTTAATTTTAATTACTGTTATAAATGTTATTATTGCAAAAATATGGATTGGTTGTGGGCTATGTGTATTCTTTTGATGCATGTATATTTCCAAATTCTCTGCTCCATGAAGTTAATCCTTGATATGAATTAGGTATTTTTTGTTTGGATATAACCAGTAACTTTTTGGTGCAGGGAAATTTTTATGCATTCATGACTCTGAGTATATCTAATTTAATTATTTCTCACTTATTTCATCAGGTTCATTGGAAATTGTGGAGGAAACTTAACAAGGCTGCGATTAAATTGTTGCAAATTTGTCAACAATTCATGCCTGAAAAAAATTTCTGATGTGTGCAAAAACCTAAGAGGTAGGTTTTCTTGGATTTGGATAATTAAGTGCCAGATTTAATATGGGAATTAAAAGTAAAGAATCGATTTTCCTATTCGGTAATGAAACTTAAATATAATGTAAATCATAGTTGAGTGTACAAGAAATGCTCAATACAGAATGATAATTAATTTTTTTAGCTAGCTTAATTTGTAATATATATTTGGTATTTGGTTTCATCGCTTTGGCTCCAGTCATTCCATCAACGGCATCCATTGCAAGTTGAAATGTGTTCAGCTCGATTTTGGCAACTGCTTGCTTTCCACAAAGGCATTTCTTTACTTTGGGAACAAGAAAAAGTCACGCACAGGGCTAGGTCTGTAGAAAAGAGAGGATCAGGACACACACACTTCCCATTGGTTTTCACCAGATAGTATCCAGGGACAGCATTTGCAAAATGTGCCTGTGCAATATCATGGTGTAGGATCCAGCCTGTTTCTTTGAAAAATGGTTTTTTGCGATTATTATAGCCTTGGAGAATTTTCATTGCATCCCTAGAGCATGCCCTATTTACAGTTGTGTGTGATGGTGGTGCACAGCTTGCTGATACACCATTATTCCCTGAATATCAATGAATAAAATGGCCATAACTTTCTCAGCAGAAGCCACCACTTTGGTTTTTTTTGTGTTGGTGGTGTCGGAAATTTTCGCTTGGAGCTCGACTGTTTGCTATCAGGATGAAATTAATGTAACCAAGTCTTATCTGTAATAATAAACATCAAAAGATACTCCTAAAATTCCTGCAGCATCAACTGCGAACAAGCCTGCAGGCGAATGTCCTGTTCTTCGGTCTTGAGCTGTCTCGGAACCCACACATGTCATGTTCAGTTCTTTTGTTACCAAGTGAAAATTTTCAATATTTCTGACAGTGCTTATCACATTATTCGATCATCTTCTTAGCTCACAATGATAGCTGTGGTGTGAATGTTAACTTCCATAAGAGGAACTTCTTAGCTTCCGTAAGAGCAAGTGTTCCTTAAGAACATCTTGTTTCGTCTGAAGCTCTCAAATATTCCCAATGTAGATAGGAGGATGCCAGGGCAGCTTAACTGGCTAATTAAGCACTCGGTTGGAAATCAATGGATCAGGGTTTGAGGCCCGATTGATTTTTACACTATGGATTTTTTTGCATCCATGAGAGCACTAACTGGAGAGCACTCTGGGTCCACTTCATTTCAAACTTGTCCCTCCCCTTTTTAAACATTTGGAACCATCTTCTAGCAGTAGTGAACGGCTTCTCCATCAGCCTCCTGTTCCTTTGTCTGGGCAAATACAAAATTTCAATGTATCATATTGCCTACACCCTCCCATCATAGGCGAACTGAATGCTGCTGATGCAGTACAGAAGTACAATCAATGAAACTTTTACCTCATATGCATTACGCATTTACCAATATATAGCACAAAATTAAATGTTCACACTAAAAATTATGTGAATGAAATATTTATGATCAACTCTTAAAGTAGTGGGATAAGATAGTGGGACAATGTTGAAGGTACCATAATCTTGATTGAATTCAGCTATATTCAAGTAATGTTGGTATACATATTTATCTGAGAGTGAACTTTAAAAACAAAATTGTGGAATAGCAAAGCACTTTCATGCATTATGGTATATGATCCTGTGGATTGAATTACTCCTAAATAAAGATTGCAGCTTTATGTTGACTTATTTAGGTGAATAAAAGCTTAGTTTTGAAATATGGTCATTTTCTGTCTTTCATGCTAGATGTGTTGATGATGTGTCCTGTACATGGACAGGCTCAGCTAGACAAAGATGCTTAATGCAATGGATGGCAAAATAAAATTCACTAGCGTGGTGAAAATAGATAAATGCCTCAATTTCTTAGATCTAACTATAGCCATAACAGACAATAACTTTGATTTTGTTTGACCTTGGGGACTACTGGACCATTGCAGGGAATGGAAATGAGGAAAAACTCTCGGATGCTAACCTTGCTTTATTGCTTCACCGTTCTAATACCGCACCCAACTGACTGCTGCCTCAACAACGTTTGACCCCCCTCACTCACTTAAGAGTCCCCCATGTGATGCCTTGCTGGTGTAGGCCTGTTTTGATTGGCAGGTGGGGCGTCACCTCACAAAGTGCAAAGTACACTGGCATCGTCGGCACATTCCTAGGCGTGACTCGGTGTGAGGGGAAGTCGGTTTGCCAGGGGGATGAGGCAGGCGCCAACCAGTCGCTGATGGATTTGCACTTGCAATTTCTCTATTTTTAGAAAAAAGTGCTACATAGATGAGGTCATTCGTTCTAACTCCTGACACCACAACATACACAGAAATTATCCACTTTCCAATTCATGCTTTATTGATTAAACAACATTCGGACACAATCAAACAAAAGGAAATTAACATAATCAATCAAATCGCAGCCAGCATTGGTTATCCAGAAAGGCTAATTGACACCTTGCACGGGAGAGAAAGGATTCCAATGGCAAAAGCAGCCATTTATGAAACCCTTTATTCTAAAGAAACCGATATGCATTGGGGGATTCCCTTCCTAGGCAACATTTCCCTAAAAGTACAGCGGTTACTTCCCAAGGAGGTGAGGGCCACATTTTATAACAGAAGAAATTGGGAAACCTTCTATGCCACACCTAAGATCACATTAAACCTGTAAAATAAAGTGGAGTACATAAACCAAGCAGCATAGTATGTCAAGCATCATGCATAGGACAATCTGGAAGAAATTTTGAAACAAGAGTAAAGGAACACAAAGCTTGCTTCGTGAACGCAAACTGCAATTCCCTCCTCGCATCCTCTGGAACACAACCACACATTTCATGATTTCATCCTCAACATCTTACATGTAGAAGGAAAGGAACTTAATACTTTGGAATGGTGGGAAATTTTTCAACACTTTTTGGTCACTGAACAAGTGCTCCTCCTCCTCCTGGTCCCCCCTTTTACAACTCCAATTCTTTAACCACCCACCCCTCCTTCCTCCGCCCCCACCTCCCGTCCCTATGAAAGGTCTCCATTGTCTCTCCCTTCCCCCTCCCATCCTGGAGACACCAAAGTGACCACGGAGCGTCATCCCCCCACATGCAGATTACCAGACCCCTCACCCAAGGATTCACGAGCACCCGACCTATGCCCACCTCCTCCCAGCATTACCTTCCTTCCCCCCCCTCCCTCTCCCCCAATACCTGCCTTGAATATATAAATGTGCACGATGTATACGTTGTCACCAGAAGACGTTACCATGTAATGAAACCTGGACATGAATAAATAGTGTATATGTGGAAAAGCAAAGTTTTTCTCCCAATTAGTATAATCATGGAGTTCCAAAATGTGGAGGCAGAAAGTTTCTTTTGCCATATAATATTCGAAATATCATATTAGTTTTACATAATACATTAACATGCAATAACTTTGAAATTGGCATTGAATAAATAGAATATTTGGTAATCTAATGGAGAACTTTACTGTATTTTCAATATATTCCAATCATGACATTATTTTCTATGAATTTTTGGACACCCTAGTTAGCATCAACTTAAGCTATGGGAATAATGAAATGTGTCCTGTGATGACAATTTATATTCCGTTATTTATGATACTTCTCTATGTCATCTTCAGGTTCGCACTCAGTTATTTTGGTATATATCTGTGTAATTAAAATATTATCTTATTTATTTTATTCTTTGCAGAGCTCAGCATGCGGAATTGTGTTGGAATTGATGATACAGGATTTTCCCATTTGGCATCTCTCACAACTCTCAGCCATCTGGACTTCTATCGGAGCCCTATACAGTTGGCACCTCTAGTTGAAATCCTGAAGGCCTCTCCTCATCTCAAGCATTTGAGTTTAGGTATGCTTTTACCTCCTCAACTTCTTGATTCTGTACTATAGACAGATGATGTTTGTGTTTGATTTTTTGGATGGCGAGGACTGTTGTTACTCTCTCCATCCTCATCCCAAGTGAATTACTTAATGTGTCGCCAATGTATTTGTGTCTTACATGGAGTCACAGTGAATTTGGGAATTGTTGGGGATTTAACAAGGGGCCTGGTGATCTTAAGAATATCAGAGAGACAGTTTGTGCCAATGTTGGGCTGATGGAAGTAGTTACAATACTGTTTACAAGACTTCAAACAAGATGTGATTGTTATTCTGTGGGTAGTCTAGTTGATGAGGTGGATGAAAATTTATAATCTTTTTACTTATTTCCTCCAGTGAAAAAACTGGCATGTTTTTCAAGCACACAACCTGTATCATCTCTAAAGTAACCGTTGAGTGAATGTAATCAATGAAATTTAAGATTGTAGGGAGATTAAAACAGTATTGGTAGAAATTTATATTCTTAGCCTTTCAACGTCGAGCGATGTAGTGAGTACGTTCGGCTCGGACTTCGCATGCTGTCAAATGGCTTAGTCACCACATCGTGGCAGCCTAATGCAGATCTTAATTTTTGCATCCATTATATTATTTCACGATCTCTGCATGTTTGATATCATTCTAAAGAGGAATAATGTGGCTTTGTACACAGTCATAACTATTATGTTATTTTCGTTCATTATATTTTATTGTGAGTGTTTTAATAATGCGATGTTTTTTACATTTTCTTTCACACTCTCTGAACGTTTGCTGCTTAGCATTTAGAATAATTACAAGTGAGGGTAGTGCTCATCACACCATGTGAAATTCTTAATTCAGGGTAAGGTAGAAATGGGCAATTCATAGCAACAAATTGATTTTAACTAATAGCGTGACATAAAATTACTTTAATAAACAGAAATCTACCTTGTATTGGGATTTTCCAATTTCAATTGCAACCGTCTTTTCCTAGGAGAAAACAACATCTGTAACTTATCTGATTACTCGTTCATAGTCTTCCAATTACAATACTTTCTTGTCAAGAGTTTACACTCTTACATAATTTATGATTTTTGCAATTCCTCGAGAGTGCAACGAAAATTAATATGCGATATGACCGTGAAGTCTGTGCACATGGGTTACTAGGTAACCCTAAGTGCACAGAAAAATAATTGAGCTATGGACAATTTGGCTTTGAAGTAGCCATCTCTGATTGGAGCAATCACCAGAAGTTAAAATGCTTAGGACTATTATCTTTTGTCGGCTAGTTTGCACGCCTATCATTTTGTAAATTTGTTGTGAGGCATTATTGCTCTCCATTCTAATACTTTCAGTTTTTCCATCTGAAGGATTAGAAATTGAGTCTTCAAAATATATTACAATTTTTATTAGAGACTTTTTTATTTGTAACCAAACTCCGACCAAACTGATTCATCTGACCTCTAAACCATCTTCATGTATCCCATACCGTTGATCTCTTTGCAAACAATCCGTCCAATCTCCAAACAATCTCTATGCAACTGATTCAGCCAATCTTCTATCATTCTCTATGCGATCCTCATGAAATTCAACAAAAAAATTGAATCAATATAGGCTTCAAATTTACTTGCCAGATGGAAGGAATTTCAAAAATGGACAGTTAAGTGACTCTACATTGGTAAAAAATAAATGACCCCCAAGAAAATAATATTGAAGTTGGTCTTATCTAGTGGGGGAAGGGAACACTTCTATATCCTATGCTATGGTTTCCCTAGTAGTTTTAGCTCTTAGAATTCTTACCCTTCTAGGATGCTACGTTGCAGATGATTATTGCTGAGGGGCTATCCCTAAATTAAAAATGGTGGCATGATAATCTTGGTGAACAATAAAAAGTTGTTGGTGCCTTTTTAAACATCTGTAAGGAGAGAACATTTTCAGGTGTGTATTTCAAGTGCACCAGTTATGGGAATTCTTTTTAAGTTAAGGGCACAATTTATTGGTCTCTTAATACTGACTTTTAACTTTTTCTAAACAACTCAAAATGTTAATGAGCATCTTATGAGGACAAGCAATTTTCATTTCTGACCAACGGCCTAATTCAACATGATTTTCATTCAGCATGTGAATCATCAATCACTCTGAGATACTATTGGAATTGGAATAAAAATTCTATACAAAAATTTAAGTAAGATAACTATTAATTCCTTCTTCCATCACAGTCACAACACTTGCTCCAGAAATGGCATACATAGCAAGCAAGCAATATTCATACAGTATATGTCCTAAAGGTCCTTACCACTCCATAGCCACAGTATATATGTAGTAAGATTCCATTTATTATATGCTCATTTCCTCACAAACAGTTTTCAAGACCAAGTTGAAAAGTTTACTTTTGAAAAAATGTTATTATAGTTTAAGTGAGTTTTTATCAGATGACTTAAATTAATCTGTGGTATTTTGTTTGGTGAAGTCACTGGTGTTGGCCAACACAAATATAGATAACACATAAAAAAGTGGACACTCACACATCCCTATTTGCTAAACATCTCCTGGAAAACACACACACAAGTAATTTCATTCTTAAAATTCTTAATTTAGAGGGAAGGGACTCCGCCTGGATGCCCTCAAAGAGTTCGAGATTCTAAAGAATGCGTGCTCAAATTTTGATATAATAAATGACACATTGTGTGCTTTCTGCCAATCTCTCTCCTCAACCGTGCATTGTTCCGGTCAGCTCCTCGGGGGATGTATATATAATGTATATCCCCAATATGCAAAATAATTTTCTATAATTCACCCGAGGATGTCATCTCATAGTCGAAACCTAGGTAAAGTAAAAATAAAATTGTGGAAAAATCAAGTTTGTTTGTCTTTAATGATGAATCGTTTGCACCAACTACATGTAACATGCACTACATTTGTAAGTATGTGCAGAATCAATTTTCTAAACTCCTTGAAAAGCTATTCTGTAGACATTTAATTATATTTTTATAGTTCTAAAAACTTTTAGCCAATGCTTTAGTCATTTCAGGTTCACTGTTTCAACTACTAATGACGTATAATACTTTATGCTCTCCTCCTTCAACAGATGATTAGAAACATTTTTAGTATTTAACTTTACCAAAACTTATGAAACAAGGAGTTCTATGAAAGTTTTTTACACAAAGAAATTAAAAGACAAAATCATTTTGACTACTTTATTTTTTTTCAAACCACTCTCCATAACACACTCACTCTTTTACATTCTAATAAACCCTTTACCCAATCACCCGTTCCATTAATTTTCCTTTAATGTAGCAAGCTCATTCTCAAATGTTGTAGGAGTATCTGCTGGGCTGGAAACTGTCCTTCCACCTAGGTGATTCTTCAAATTTGGGAATAAGAAATAATTGCATGAAGCCAAGTTAGGTATATTGGATGGATGACTCATTTCTTTTCACTTCTGTTGATGCACTGCATTATAGGTAAGACTTTTTGTGTGTTATCGTGGTGAAGGAGGATCCCTCGCAGTTATGTCCTTGTCACCATTCTTTGATGTTTTTGAATACTTTCACCAAGCAGTTTCTGTTCCTCAAAAAGAAAATTGCAATATGGCCATGCTTTGAGAAAAAAGTTGCCATTATTTTCTTGTTGACACTGTGTGGCCGCTTCACTTTTGAAGAAGGATTTTCATTTTCTGGAAAGAACCAAAATGTCAACTATTTCCTTGTTTCTTGATGAAATTGATTCCTAGCTCTGTAAAATCTATCTAACATTTCTTTACACCATTTCATCTGAAAATGCTTCCTCTGGTCTGCGTGACCTGGTCTGTCTGTCTATGTGAGATTATGTGATACCCATCTTGAAGTTATTTTTTTTAATGTGAAGAGTGTTGTCCAAGATTATAGAAATTTCCCATGATCCAATGTGTGCGATGTTGCCTTAATTATCTGAAAGTAATTCAACTGCCTTCTCTAAACAGTTGCTGACCCATCCTTCTGGTCACTGCCATCTATGGATACCAACTTCTCTCCTATTGTGGCAGCAAAGTCCTGCTTCTCCTAAATTCATCAAACCATTGAAAAGACGTTGCTCTTACAGGAGCATAGTCTTCGAAGGCATGTTGAAAGCATTCAATACACTGAATCTCATCTAAACCCATTTTGCAGTTGTAGGAAATTATTGCATAAAATTATATCTGTTCAATTTCACAGTAATGGGTGACCTCATTTTTGTCCTGCAAGATATCTTGTGCAACATTAATGTTGGGGTAGGACGTTCTATTCTAAGGATATCCTAAGCATCCATCGGGCTGTCAATGTTTTCCTCATCTTTCGCTGCACCCCTTGCCATGCCCCTTGACGATCCACTTGTGAGGGAACCTGAATAAGTGTGTGGGTGCCAATGGAATCAGAAAAAAATGAGTTGAATCTCATCTATTTCTCTTACACATAATTTCAAATCTGCAAGTAAAGCGGTGTTTGTTGGTAACTCGACATACAAGCCGGCATCAATGTCAACCCTGTCGAATTATATTCGACACACGAGTGCAAAGGGTTAAATTTCTCCCTCTTAGTCTATGTCCAAATACAAAAATATACAATTTTGCTGTATGCAGATAATACCAATTTTATTGTGTCTGCTTGGAACTTAAACAATTTAACTCCAAATGGAGATCCTATTTCTTTGGTGGCAAATGAATTAATTATAAAAAATGTCAGAAAATCACATCTGGTTCAATTCACATATTGGAAAAAACCATTAAACATTATTCTGATTAATGGAAAACTTCTCTATGACAAATCTTTCCCATGAAATTTCCTGGGACTCTGCTTGATTCCAGTTAAAGTTGGGAACCTTACATAAACTATTTATTTAGTAAATTAAGTTCACCTTGTTACTTCATAAGGTTCATTAGGGTGACTGTGTCAGCAGATGTTCTAAGAATTGTGTAAAATGGGGAATTGTACTCATTAAACATTAGTATTTTCTGGGGCTTGCCCTATTATAGCTCGAAACATTAAACATAGCTTCACATTTTATGCCGAAAGAAACTTTATGTAATCAATGTTTTTCTTGTACCCCCGGTTTTCCAAAACCTTAATATTCTCCCTGTGCCATGTACTTAAATCTTATTATTATTGATCTACAACCAGAAGTACATTAAGGGCTTTGAAGAAAGCTGTAATAACTATGCACAGCCACAACACCAGAATTAATTAATGAATTGGATACAAAATATCTTAGGCTTTCATAGATCATTATTTTCCAGTGTATTTTTGTTTAGAATATTTATACTACCTGACAGCATTTTCAAAGATCATAATTTCATCTTGAAATTATGATCTTTGTATACATTTCAATGTTTTCATTTACCTGAAGGAATCTTACAGAAACCTACAAATGTCTATTACTTCTACATGTATATTGAAAAAGGGTCTAAATAAGGTTTGAATTAATACTTGTCCCCAGAGAATTACTTCATAAACTATTGCAGACTCTAATTTTTGTAGTCAAATGAAGTGTTGTGGAATGAGTGTCAAAAAACTGCACTTCATATTCTAGAGAAATCATTTTTTTATTTTGAAATTGAAGTTGGTGCTGATTATACATTTTACTTGTTATTCAGGTTCCTGTGAGAGCATTTCAAGTTTGGACGAAGTTACTGTTGTTCTATCGTTGCATAATAAGGAATTATCATCAGTAGATTTTTGGAAAGGCTATTCATTAACGACTGTGGGCCTACAAGCATTGTCTCAATGTAAAATGCTACAAGAAGTTGATTTTGGGTGGTGGTAAGTTTTGATCATGGAAAAGTACTTTTAAATCTCTGCCTTCATCATTTTTAAACTTTAATCGAATCTATAAAACCACTCTTACAGCTTTGGGATAGGCATGCCTGGAGAAAGCCTTCGTAATTTGGCAAGCAATTGTCCACATTTGCGTAAAATATTTTTAGCAGCTGTGAGAGGAGTTTCTGATGTGGATATCAACGCATTCCTTCAAAACTGCCCTGAAATACAGCAGATTGATTTGCTAGGAGCGTGGGAGCTAACGCCTGACATATGCTTACAGTAAGTACCAATTGAGTTTTCCTTTATATATTGTTGTTGTTGGAAGTGGTGAGCCATAAAGGACTCTTAAGAGTTATCGTGTGTGTTGCAAAATACATCAGACCTAATTTCAAAAGATGGAGCTTTATAACTGTGTAAGCTATGAACGGTACCCCTTTTTATCTCTTAACCAAATCTAAGGTCCACTATGTTTTCTTTGCAGGTTACTCATGAATTGCAAGAAATTACGGTTGCTGGATGTCAGTTTTTGCGATAAAATTGAAAACTCGCATATTCTTTACTGGAAAAAGATTTTTCCCCACGTCAGCCTTAAAAAGAGTTTTCATTTACGGAAACATGATCATGGACAGAATTGTTGATGAGCAGCTCTTTCTCTAACCATGTCAGTAATATTTACACAAATTTATCTGTTTTGGAACTGTTATATTTTGAATAAATTATATCTAGTTGAGTTTTGAATTGTTTTGTACCTCAAACGAACAGTCCACACCTACCTCCTGAACGATCCGTAAATTTTGAACCCAAGCGGGAAAACTAGGAATTATTGACCAAAACGCTGTGAGAAGTTTCATTTACCGGTTTATATAGGTTACAAATATTTTGTTCGGCAAGAAAAGAAACTGGATAAACTCTAGTTTGATTTCTATATTGTAGTTTTGTTTACATTTTAAATAGTCACCGATGGGATCTCTAGTTATGAATTCGACGCGTGGTGGCAGTCGTGTAGCCTATACGGAATCGTGGCGGACTGAGGTGCATCAATTCGTTTCATGGTTATTTGCATACGGTAATTGGGATTTTTGAAGTAATGAAGATAGTGTAGTGCTTCATACATATATCGGTGTTGTTTTATCTATGAATTTTAATCTAATCGAATACATGGTTATGGATATGTTTTGTGTTAACGTGTGAGGTCATATCACAACAGTGTCATGGAAGCCATAACATTCGTTTCAAAATTGGTGACAGTTAGGTAGAACTGTGTATGCGGAAATCATGTAGTGAGTGAAAATTTGTTACTAAAGACTTCAGAATGTTTTTATGGTGGAATTTAGTTCAATAGCTTGATATTAAGAACAAATGAAGGCATGGTATCACCCTCTAAGAAAGGAAAGCTGAAGTCGAAAGTGCGAGACAGTGTAGCTGGGCAAAGTAGACCTAGTACAACAGGTGAGATATCAAATAAGTTAATTTATAAACTCTGCTAGTTGAGCCTCAATTAAAAATCATGAAATATAAATCCGAGCAGATGGCGCGAAGTCCTCGGAAACAGTAGAGTGAATTAGTAATTATGAATGAACAGTAGCATGTGTTTGTGGTAAAGGGAGATGGGCTATTTATTTAAATTTACCGTGTTGTTACCTTTTAGGTCATTGCCTGCTTAGAAGAGGATCTAAGCCTTTAGTTGGAAAGAAATTCTATTTGGATGTTAAGAACCATGTATTATCCTCGAGGTTGGAAGCAAATTTAAAATCACTTGGAGCGGTTAGTCTAAGAAAAAATTGTATTAATTATAATTTACATTGGTATGTTTTCTGTTCAAACATGAACAGTTTGCCAAGCCATTCATATTAGGTGTAGGAATTCATGTCAATGGCAGGCAGTCTATTCTAGTGATGGGGTTTGAGTATTCACTACCTATCAGTTAATAATAACATTTTGTGTATTTCCGGCCGATTATCTCATAAGTACTGTGCTACAGCGATTCCGGTTCGCAATACGGTTTGGGTGTCACAAGTTTCAGTTGCAGTTAGCGTTACGTCGCCATTTGTTAAGCGACGTCCGACAACACTGCCCTCTTTTGTTTGGCCAGATAACCCTCTAATAGAATGAGCCATTTTGTGACAGAATTAAATTTATTGTCTTTGCTGGTCTGTGTACAAACAGACATTCATAACGAACGCTGGTGTTTTTAATATTGACAAATATTAATTTAATTAATTATGTTTTTATTGGCTGTATACTTAAATTATTTCGGGAAAGACAGAGGTAAACAAACCAGACTGGTATGTCATTGGACAGTATTATTTTCAAAACATTGTACCGAAGTATGTTTTAACGATTTCAATACATTTACATACTGAATTAGTGCAGTCGTAATAGTTTATAAATGAGGCGTTTCTATGTGCCATGGCCGCTATTTGACTTTCATAGAGACCGTGATTGCAAATAATGGGTGGAACTTCGATTTAAAAAAAACCTCAATTTAGTTACATTTATCAGGATTTAACAGAAATTTTGAAACACAGGTAAATAATTAATCTAGTATTCCGAATATTTCTAGGAAATTGAGGTGTTTCTCGTGAAGGAGGTTGATATTGTTGCAAGCGATCGACCGGAGTGGACCAAAGAAGGAAAGGCTGCGGGTTGTAGCGGGGCTGGAGGAAGTGGAATTAATGGACCTCAAAGTGGATGTGGTAGCCTTACTCCTAAATTCTCGTCTCTGTCTACACCAGCTGGAGGAACAGGATCAGAATCCCCGGCAACCGTCGATTCCCCAAGAGAGACTCTGGGGAAGAGGCGTGTGGTAATGATCTTTACCGTTGTTCTAATATACTTATCGCAGGATATTGCTGAAAAATACCGTTACATCAATGTTGTATGTTTGATTGCAACATAGTGTATGGACAATTAATCGAATGAGCATTTTGTCTTTGGGTGAAGTCTTTGATGAGAGGTAGATTTGTTTTTTTATGGCTAGTCATGGCGTACATTTAGAAGGTATTGGATAATTCTATATTTTCTTTTTTAAAAACTATTTACGATTAATTAGCTTAATGTTTTAACTGACCAGTAAGTTGAAGCATGATTTATTAAAGTGTCATGTTAGACATGTACCAGTGCTTGGACTTAATTTCTACCGATAGCCTACCTTGAACCAGTAGAATGCCATTGACTTAAGTAAGCTTGTATTCTAATAAGGCAGATACTTGAGCCAGACTGAAGTGATGAATTGGGATTGTTTACTATTAGTTCTAGGGAGTTGTAAAATTCAAAACCAAATGTAGAGTTGAAATCTCTGATGCTCATATTTTTGTCTGCAGAGGGGACTAACTTGAAGTTGAATGAAATGCTTGACTTGCAAATATGCCTTTAAAGAAGCATTGTCTAAAGTCGAGACTTCCCTGTTAGTATTTGATTTTACACCTTCCTATAGTTTATCCAGACCCACCTGGATAGTGAAATATAAACTTGCCTAATTTGTCTGTAAAAAAATTCAATCTGTAAATTAGGTAGGTACTCAAGGAAATTTAGTATGTAGATGATCTTCTATTTTCAAATATGTTTTTCAAAATTTTCATTTTTACTATAAAATTTCAAAGCAGCCAATTCATAAGAAGCTAATCATCCTCGAGGATTAAAAGTCAATTAAATAATTATTTAACAAATTGCTCTAAGTCGACCATTTCATCAGTGTATACATTTTTAATGCAATGCAATAAAATACAAATGGCTTGCTTTAAAGTAGAGTTATGTTTTCATATTAACACATGTGTAAGACAACATTACCATTGTATAAGTTATGTAATGTATAGTGTTTATCAGGAAATGGATAACTGCCATAGAAAAATTTTAATTTTAAAATCTACATTTTGTGCATATTGCAAAAGATATCCACATTTCCATTATTCTTAAAAAGTGTTCACTAGGGAGTAAGTAGCAGCTTTCAGAGTAATTGGGGTCACCTAACTTTGCGTGGAATGAATTGTTTAGAGCATAATACCCCTTTCAGTCAGTGTCTTCAAGTTGAACTCAATAGCTTTTTCAATATGTACCTATTTAAATTAAAAGCTTTCATATCATGTGAGGATTAGTCAAGTGCTTGTGTGGAAGAAACAAAACTGCTGGTTTAAGGAGTACTAGAACTTAATAATATCAGTGTACTTTACATTTTTTCTGTTATTTATTAAACTGTGAGATATAATTTAATGTGGGTAATTTTATTTTTGTGTCCTTATATTATCATCTGTTATCATTTTCTGATTTGACACATTTTCTCTTGTAGAAAACCAGAGCTGAGGCAATGCTTGTCAGTGCCAGACAGCAGAAGCAACAAACTACCATAGACCCTTTGGAAAACGCACGTTCTTGGAGAATTCCCATCTGGCCTGTTGAAAACGTATGTTTGTGCATATAAACACATTTTTCCTGTTTTTAACTGACCTAATATCACTTTCAATTGTTTCATTAGGTGTTCAAGTGGATTAAAAAGATTCAAGGAAGTTTACTTCTCAAACGTCCAGAAATTAGAGGACGACCAGGACGGCCATCTAACAAGTTCAAGGAATTAAAAACTCCCTTTGTGAAGTTTGAAACACTTGATATGTAAGTGAGTTTGGAAGTGCTTGTGCATTATGAATTATGTATTTAAATCCAATTGCTCACTTAATCTTTTCCTCAAACAGAGAGAGTCGTCCATCTTATAAAGAGCTTCCAGAGTGGCCTGAAATTAACCTAGACTGCCCTCCCGGGGGTTGCCCTTTCAGTGTCTCCAAGACTTCTGTTGCCAAGAAACTTCCTTTGCATCAAGAGAAAGAAGCAGAGGATAAGAAAGATGAGTCCTCCGGCAGTTCTGGGTCACTTAACAAAAAGACACCAAAGAGGTAATGTCTAATCTTTTGGTTTGATGCTTCTTGAATGAACTTGATGAAGGAAGGCACCCTTTCCACCCGAAATTTGCCCCAATAGAAGGCAATAATAATGCATTATTATAATACCAAGGAAGTGATCTGCTCTTGGCGGCAAAAGTGCCTTTGGATGATCTTCAAACATTCAAGTTCATTTTGGTGGCACCACAGCTGCCATGCCTGGAAGATAAGTGTATCTCATGGTGGTTTGTCCTCAACAAACTTCTGTGGAGTTAGGTCGGTTCGGTTCTTTAAACCATTTTCCTATTGGATATCTTTTTTTAGTTTGTAGAGCTCAACATATTCTTTAGTTGTTGCAACACAAGAATGGCATTGTTGTTTAACGTAATGTTTTTCTTGTCATGCAAAACATGCTAAGCCGAAAACAACATACTTTTCGGTCTTTAAAATTACAGGTACACCCCATCAACCATGTGGGTTATGTTCCTGAAAAACCCCATGGTTGGATAACTACTAAGTATATGGAAAATCTGGGTTTAGGTTTCATTTTCCTCAAAACTGCAGTAAAAACTTGCATATTTTTATTTATACTCGCATAATCTAGATTATTCAGTAAGAGCTCTCATACGATAGCTGATTTCCACCGTGAAAAAGATTAATGAATCAGCGACACCTCTTCCATCTTTATTGAAATTTTGGAACTAAACGTAATATTCTGGTCTTGCGCTAAAAATTAATTTTACAACTAATGGCCAAAGGATCATGGTACCTTTCCTGCAAAAACATTTTGTGCATCCCATTACATTTATTTTCTGTGAACATGGCTAATGATGAATAAATGAATATAAATTTTGACTTACTTAACGGCTTAGGGAGTGGTAACAGAAGATGAAAGCCTTTTTGCATTTTTCACTGTATCCATATTACAGTGTAAACTCGATAAAACGAGACCTCACCGTGCCCATTATATCACTCGTTTTATAGGATTGGAACAAAAATAAAATACCAAGGAGCAAATTGTATTACTTCCCAATGGAAAGTGCAGCCAACTCCACATTTCCCTGATAATTTCATCAAACGAGTATAAATATCAAGGCTAATAGTTATAAAAAAGCAACAACAGGGTGTCTACCAACCGGGAAAAATCCGTGAATTTCACTTGACCG
>LYUA01003761.1:150419-160472 GCA_002093875.1 Calopteryx splendens
ATTAATCCCTTTAATATTTATACGGCCATAGATACCGTTCCTGTTTATTTATTTAATTACCTGGATATTTGCTGCTGCAGCATTGAGGACCAAGATGATAGCATTCATTCAAAAATGTCTAGTTATGAGAGTGAAGGTGCAGATATCATGTAATATTAGCAGCTCAGTTAAGAATATTATCGACATGTTTGCTAGGGGAAGTGTGATCAGAAATGCATGGACTGGCCCATAATGGTTCTTGGTCAATTTATAGCAGCGTAAGAAAGTCACCCCTGAATACCTATAGGGATAATTTGTTGTGATGTCAGCTGTGAAATGTCTTCATTTTGTAGGTTAGAAGGATATAAGCAAGTAAATGCAATCTTTGGTGCACAATACCTGAGATACCAATTTTGAATGGTAATGGTCCACTCTATGATTGAGTGTGATGTGTCTATGTTAAAAGTTTTGTAATTGAGTTTTCAAAACCAGAGACATATAGTTAATCTAAAAATTAGTTCATGTTGTCCATCTTATTTCTTTAATACTGTTAAAAATTTGGGTAATAAAAATTGTTACTCTCAGAAACTACAATAGTAAGTGGGGAGTTTTTTTTAATTATTTGACAAATGTTAGAGATTTGAGTTTTTCATCTCTCCTGAAAATAGTAATTTTGAGATGTACATATCTGATTTTGTATTTAAATGACTATTATACCAATTTTGGTACATTATTAGATCCCTAGGCTCTCTGCTCATATGATTCATTTCAGTAGAGAGCTTGGATATTCAAAACAGCTAACCAGAATACTATTTATGTATCTATTCTGTTTTCAATTTCTTATATTTTGACATCTCTGAATATCAATGTCTCTCAATGTTGAATTATCTTAAATGTTGGGAACATCGAGTCACACTCTCTGCTAGTTGTATCTCTTCTTTCAAAAGCAAATGTTTTTGAGGAAATCATTTGGGGAGGAATGGCATTTATTTAAGTCCGCCTTTATGGGAAGTACCTTGAACTGATTCTTTCATGGGGATGCACATTGCGTTGTATCGCACTGTAACTGCATATTGGTGTGCACAGCGTGAGGGATGCCATCAGAAGAGAGTATGGAAGCATTTCGACTGAAAGTTCACATTTGTTCATTGAAGCTGCCTCTACAAGGGCTTTTCCTTTTTTTTACCTAATTTCTGAAGTAAAAGATGAAAATAGTTTGTGATTATACGGCTTATGGTGATTTACAAGGAATGTATGGAAATGTTATAGGGCAAACTATTTGTTCAATTGAAAAATTAAGTGAAAACCTTGACTGAAAAAACGGAGAATTTCATATTGTAAAGATTTCATCTTACACATTACATTCTGTAATAAATTTAAACCGACAATTTATTGTCAAGCATGCCTGTAGATGCTTGAATAAGGAAATTAAAAAAATCAAACCTTGAATAAATAAAAGGATGCTAAAGCTATTGTCGAAAAACCCTCAATTTGTGTTGGGAGATGTTCTAAAGATTTCAAAACTATTGCTGATTTGGGAATTTTCAAAATCTTGAGTCTATATGTATCTGGTTGTATAAAATAAATAGAAGTATTATTTATGAGCATTGGGTATTTAAAAGTTTTTTCATACACTGCTAGTCCTTGGCCCTGAAGTCTGTCAAATTTTGTGTGAAGGTTGTTATACCTGAAATGACAGTATATAACTTTGAAGTTGATTTTGTGCTAACTTATTAAAGGCTTACTGGTGGTTCCCCATTAGTTTGGTGACCCTTTTAAACTTAGGTGGCATGTCTTTGATGTTTCATTTTACTAAGTAATGTCTTCTAACTTGGTATTTTTTTAAATGCAGTTATTTCAATATTTAAATTTGAAGGTGATATAATGTGCAATACCTCATTTTATTGATAATGCTCTTTCTATAATTATATTTTGCTTTTCTGCATAATTCCAGGTTGTTTGCAATGGTTTCCCTGAGAGCCTGCCACTTTCTCCATTATTAAAACCAAGTTTAAAAACTGAACCAGAGTCAAGTGTCAGGAAGACCACACCAAACTCAAAAGATTCTCCATCTTGTCAACAAAGCAAGGATACTGGCCATCATCTGAGATCCCGTCTTGTTCCTACATCTGACGACAATGCTAATTCTCTTGAACTCCAGTCTCGCAATCGACGGTGCCGAAGTCAAGCGGAAGAGAATGCAGACTTGAGTGAGATACCATTAAGTCCCACCAATAAGGATATTGTTGAAAATATGAGAAGTAGTGGGAAATTATGTGGAGATAGTGGTTGCCAGTTGGCATCATCACCTCTAGTGGGGAACAGTAAAGTGGGCGTGGTGGTTAGGCGTAAGCGCCTCTCGGTGGAGGAGAGACTTTTGGAGGACAATAAAGGTCAGTATGGCAAGGAGCTCATTCCTGCTAAACTTCGTTCAAGTGGTTACTTTACCATAAAAAAAGAGACTCAAGAAAATGAAAGTGTATCAGCATCATCTGTACCTTTATCTGATTCAGTGGATGCCTCTGTGTCCAAGGATGCCTCTGGTTGGAATGGAACAGTGCCTGAAACCGAAAACATTGTAGTTAAACCAAGAAGAACAAAGAGGACAGAACTTAGTCTGCTTAGTGTAGAAGCAGAGAGTTTTATGTTTGGTGAGACAGCATCAAAAGATGCTGAAAATTGTGTGCCTGGTGAGGTGATTAAGTCTGATCGTGGGGGACTTATTTCGGAATTAAGGGATAACAGACTTGTAAATAAGGTATCAAAGGGAGAGGCATTAAATCAAAATTTTAAGACTGGCCCTGCCAAAGAAAGGAAAGAATCAGACTCCCTGGTCGATCTTGGTTTTAGGTGTGATGTGGCTCATTGTGATGATAGTTCTTTGGCTAGTGATGGTACTGATGGAGGGAAACTCGATGGTGATTGTATGCATAGGAGAAAAAGACGAACTCATGCTGAAGTTTTTATTCATGACAATCTTGATTATTATAAGTTTGAAATTTCAGATCAGCGTTTACGGTATGGAGAAACTATAGATGAGAAGGAGGGTGATATTGAGCAAGGTTTAGCTGATCTCCCTGCTGTTGAGGGTGATAGCATTGAAGTGGGTAATTTACTTGTTGTACAGGGTGAAAATTGTGGTGGTAATTCAGTGCACGAATCAGAGGAAATTAATAAGTCTGTAGTTGATCCTGAATATAAGAATGTCAAGTTCTCATTTGAAAGTATCCCCTTTAGTGAGCCATGGTATCAAACGTACCAGCGGCAGGATGAAGGGGAAGAAATTCATTTTACATCATTTAGTGATTCTTCTGCTTTTAAACCTTTTTTACTGCCTTACGAGTCTCATGTTGATATGATTGGCAAATTTGGATTTAAAAGATCTGGCTATCAGAGAAAAAGGTTTTCTGGTGGAAAAAATGCCAGGAAGTCACCACGGTGCCATGCGTCTACTTTAGCAATCATGTCAAGTTTAATGGCCAAAAGACGAAAAGAGAGTAAAGTACAGAAAACTCCAACCCCAGAAAAAGCCCCAGTTGTTGTTCCTGTACCTGTGCCTCCCAGTTCAAATTCAGATTTTAAGTCGGAATCTGATAAGGATCTACAGGACATTGCCAAAAGCATTGATGTGATGCTTGATGTAGACTGTAAGGAGGATGGACAGGTGGATGATTCAACTCCTGTGAAAGCACAGCCTGAAAAAGCTGTGGAAGTTCAATTGGAAGATGTAGAAATAGAATTAAAGCATTTAATATGTGAGGAGGATGAGGTGATGAATTATGCGGTAAATGATGCAGTACCTGATGTAGTGTCTCTCCTTGATAGTTTTCCAGATTGTGAATGTGTTGACATTTCAGAAGAAGAAAGGGATGCTATTAATGAGGCTTATGAAAGAGGTATACAAGAAATGAATGAGAAAAGTGCATTGGCTGTTGTCGCTAAAGTTAAAGGTTCTCCTGGAAGGCCTCGTAAGCAACGCATAGTTGAGGAAGTGGAAGATTTTACGGACAATTTGGACTGTGACTCAGCATCTGAGTCTGTGTCTACGTGTGGCACTGTATCTGAGGTAGGAAGTCTTAGTTGTAAAATATCTAGGAAGAAAAAGAGGAGGAATAGGACAGGGTGGCCACGGCAACTCCCTAAAAGAAGGAAAGTTGAATTTGTTCTTGCAGCTGACGTTTCAGATCCCCCTGTTCTTCCTGTTAAAATACCAGGACGACGAGGAAGGCCTCGAAAATATCCACCCAAAGAGGATTCAACTACTCCCATAAAAATTGAAACTCCCCAGGCAATTGTTAATAATGAAAAGGAGAAGGGCATTAAAAAATCTACGAGGCTCTCGAGTAAGGGTTTAGTGTTACCTTGTACCTCCAGCTGTGAAAAATTAAGTGAGGGACCTTCTGTAACAAACAATTGTAAGACATCTGTTGTTGAAAACTTTATTAAGTCGAACAGTTCCCCAAATTATTCCTTAAAAAGTGAGTGTGCTAATAACGACAGACTAACAGTATCAAGCCCAGAAGGTGGAGTAAAAAAGTTTTCTCCATTAGGAAGGCGTTCCAAAATATTAAATCCAAATAGAAGAGAATCTCCTCGTAAGGTTAAACCTCAACCTGGAACAAAATGGGATGTCTGGTCAATTCGTAAGAGAAGATGATAATTTTGTTGTTTCATTCATGTCGGTTCCTTTGTTTTATTGAAACCATTGACAATATTTAAATAATTCCAAAGTAAGGGTGCCTGTATATACATATATATTTTAAAGTGTATTTCCAAAGTTCGTCCATGTTCATTTATTATTTACTGTTTGTGTTTGTATTTAAATTTTCATCCTTTTTATCTATTGTAAGGATATTCCTTCTAAATGTTAACTGGCTTGTGTTCCTGATCAGATTTGTTATATTTTTACACTGTATAATATTAAATGAGTCTGACTTTTGTATAAAGTTAATTTCCAAATACTGCCACAGGAATACAAGTGTACCATCCAGTATACTAGACACATTTCTATGTATCTAGTTTGCAACTAGCCTTAAATTAAAAAATAATAAATGAAATATTTGTACTTTTACCAGAGTTTTATTTGCAATAGAATTCTATATCAGTATTAAATAAATGTGGTTAAAAATTGTCTAGATTATCATTTGTTTACGGGAACTATATAAATGCTTCGATTAAATGAACCCATTATATGATTTGCATCGAGATATTGGGAAGCCAATGAATGAAGTAGAATGTGGTCACATGACCCGGCTAAAGACAGCAGAAGATCGCAAGTGACAGGACGTGAAATTTTCCTCGGAGTAGAGTAGTTGCGCAGGAGGGGCAGCACAAGTGGTGAACGTCAATGGATGTTTGGTTGTGTTTGAATGTGTCAAATTAGCAACATATCATTATCTTGCGTAAATCGTAGTTCGAATTTCTATCATCTACATGCCAAAATGTCTGGGCAGGGAGCGCAGCGGGTTAGAAAATCTTCACCATGTTCGTCAAAGCAAGGGCCATTGAGAGCTACACTGCCCATGTCTTCGTTAATGAGACAAGGAAGCAATTTAAGAAAAAGTAAAAGTAACAGTCCTACGTTGTCGCCAACATCATCATGGAAAACTCGAATTTCACCAGATTCGGTTTTATCTGGTCAAAGAAGTCCTGGATCGTTGAGTTATAGAGGTATGATTGGCGTTTCTCAAAGATTTTTTCGCCGTGTCCCAGTTTTATTTACTTTAAGGTTGCATCTTAAAGACGTTGTATTGTAGATTAAACGTGCGCATAAGAAAAATGATCTATGTTGCTCCTTACTTTTCCTATCACGTCGTATTCTAATGCTGAATAAGTATAATGTTCAATGGAGGAATCTTTGTCTTTAAATCTTTTTTATGACTTCTGAGCTGCATAATTGAAATTTTTTAACGCCCGTGTATTAATTAAGGATCGGGGTATTAATATAAATGCATTTTAAATCATAATTTTCGTACGTTTATTCCTAACGCGTTGGGACTGAAGTCCGAATCATTGTTCCGTCTCTTTCATTTAACCAGCATTCTTTTGTGGAACGAATTCTTGTTTATATTGCTGATTTTATGCCTTAATATTGATTAATAGGTCCTTATCATTTCTTGTTTGTCACTATACTATTTCACTGTATATTCTAGTTATTGTCGGAATTTGTATGAATAATGACATTTATAAATGCCTCCATTAAAATTAATTTACTCTGCTGTTGATTGTGCATTGTACTATTATTACGAAGATACACTATTTATTTTAGGCATCCCATTTTTTCTTATTTACGAGGATTAGTGTGAGTTGATGGTGTAGGTTGTAGCACTATTTGTGAAATGTTAGTAAGAAATGTTTCTAGTAGTGATTTGATCTTAGGAAGTTGCTTGATTTTATTCCAGGAAAATCTAAAACGTTGAACAGTCGTACAGGAAATGGATATAATAGTGGGAGCAGCAGTGGTGGGGGCTCAAGCTGTGTGGGTGTGATTTCTGCAGGAGGAAGCACCGGGTGTATAATTAGAAGAACAGCTTCCCTTGATACAATTTACCTGAAGGGACAATGGCCCAGGGATAGTTTCTACATGTATTGTGGCCATTTACTTGTTGATAAAGCTACACAGGTGCTTATACTTCCCTGTTGATTGTGCTTTCCATTTTCGTATTTACTTAATGAATGACATTATATATACAATAGGATAAATCTGATCAGCAAGAGCTGTTTTATTAGTCTGTGATTGTGTTAGTCAAAATCATTATCCATTTAAGTTCATTGATTACCCTAGGTTTGTTTTTGGGAATATGTATGTGATGGCATGTTCGGCCCAGCATTTAGCAAGTTAGCATTCTGTGTTGAAAATTAAATCTGCACAAGAAATATGGTGCATTCTAAAATTACCTTAAGTTAATGGGTTTTTTTATGATAATTTCAATAATACTCCATTTACTTTCAGACCACAGAAGAGTGGAACAATGAACAGAGAAAAACTCACAGGTATTTGGACTCATGTGGCAATGAAGATAAACTTGAAAAATATTTCAGGCATAGGTAATTATTCATTTCTATTTTCATCATGGTGAAAGCTATTCATTTAGTTAGTTGTATGTTACAGTTTAAAAAATTAAATATGTGTTGCAATAATTAGGGGAGAGAGGTAATAGCAAGCCGTGATACCTAGTAATGTACATATATTTAGTGATTGGTGTTAGTATTCATCGGAAATGTGGCCATGCTTCAACTTCTATAAATCTGCTATGCTATAAAAGATTTTTGTCGTATGCCACCATTTATCCAGTAAATTCTATATGATATGATGTTGAATATTTGAAGCCATTAGCCGTCAGCTCATGGCCGTGAAAAGTGGGGTCAGGTTACAGGATGGAACGGCAACTTATGGTCCATAGTCACACCTCAGTGCTTTAGGTTAATGTAACATAATCTACATCTTTGAATGTATTGATTGTCTCTCTTATTAATGAAATGCTGACCAGTATCTGTTATAATTATGGTGATGCCCCAAGAATTACCATTAAGTATCAGAAGCATAAAATTTAAAGTTTTGCCTGTCCCTTGGTTACATCCCTGCTCTTAATGGTTCAAATGGACTCATAAATATCTTGCCTCTCTTAATGAGTATACAAAAAATTTTTATATCGTCCAATATTATGCTTTCATTTAAGATTTATTACTAAATTATTGTTTTTTTTTTGTGGCTTGCCTTGTATCTTGTGTTATACTCAGTCAATGAACATCCATTTGATACTAAAATTTTAATATTTTTTTGTTAATCTACTAAGCTTGTATTGAAGATGTATCATTAATCTATTGTATTCTGACATGTCTTATATCTCCTATGTAAGGTCCTTATGCAAATGAATTATTATTATTGTTATTTATGAAGGTGGTTTTGATACAGAAATTCAAAACTATAGACCCATATGGATTTTGCCTAGTTTCAATAAGTCCTGGTAAAACACTAGGGAATTTAATGTAAATAAAGGGAAGTGTGTAATATTATTTTAATTGTTTTTAAATGACGTTCCCCCTGAAATTATCTATTATGTTATTGCTTTGGCCAGTAGTAAAGAAAGTTATTCTTAGCATCTAGAATTTGTAAGTTGGCATTTAGCTTTGAGAAATAGGCCCATTTCCTTCCTCTGTTGACTTTATTCCATGTGCATTCTATTATAACTTTTACTTTCTCTTTGTTTTGCATGAATTTGTTTGATTCTTGGAATACTCTCTCTATACATTTCTTAATTTTTGATTAATGCCCATAATATGTATTCCTCTTTGCTTGACTGTTAAACCCATGACCCATCATCATGAAAATTTTCTGTTTGAAGTTAGCAGAAGTAATGAATTTGGCCATGCATTCTAATGGAACAGGAAGCTTTCAAAGAGCATTGTATGAGTGTGTCACTTTTGGCATATGTACTGTGCACCATCACCTTTGGGTTTATTTTCATGGTTATTAGCCATGTCTAAATTTGCATTCGAAGTTGGTTTTCTAAATTATAATCTGGTATATACTTAGAGATTATGTAAACATATTAACCACTTGACCAAATGAGAATTTGGGAGAACCACTATATCAAGATCTTCCTTCCATTTGCATCCTTAAAGTCATTTCTCCCTACCCTTGTGATAACTGTTAGTTTTGTTGCCCTGAATTTTCTAATTAGTCATTTCGAGTGAATTGAAGTGTTCACGGCTGAATACTATCCACCCTGAAGCCCTCAATGGCATGAGAATAATGTTGATAGATAGATTCTGTGCTTCCAAGTCTACACATACCGTGAACCAAATTTATATGGGAAGAAGACTATGCTTAGAACTAAATAATAAACTTAGTTGAGATACCAATCGGACCACGGATAAGTGCAAGTGGTAAGAGCAATGCAAGGATATGGAAAAGTTGTAGAGGAAGAGAAATGCTGAAGCACCATGCAAGAAAGTAAGAAAATTTCTAGGAGTTAGTCAGGGAAAAACTATACAGGTCAGATAATACGAGGCAGGAAAGTTATTGACTGAGCGGGAAGGGATTCTGGGAAGATGGAAAGAATATGTGGAATAGCTTTATGACAAAGAGGTAAGGCCAGCCAGCATTGACGAGGGAAAGGGATGCGATGTGAATGAGGATAACTTGGGTCCATGAAATAGTTAGACATTAGTGGAAAGTAATGTAGGATATAATCAGGATATCAGTGTGTTTTGTTGATTTAGGAGTAAGAGAAGTTAGTAGGAAAACCGTGATGAGTGCAGGAAAAATAAGTGCTTGAAATAATGATGGGTTGTGAGAAATGAAAGGGGTTTGTAGAAGTGTGAATGTTAGGTGAGCAAGGGAAATGAAGGAAGAGATGTGATGAGGCAGGCATGAGAAGAACTGAATGGGGAAACTGTGGAACGAGCAAGAGGAGTTTAACATAAAATGAATGTACATAATTGTGTTTTAGGGAGTAGCGGCAAAAACCTAGCTAATTATCTTAGGTGATGAGCAATTTGTAGCACTGCATTTGTTACTAAAATGAAACTTCTCCGTGATAAATTATTGATTCCTGAATTGCAGTGTTGATTCATACATTTTATGCAAATGCTTCCTCTTTATTGCTGTATGTTTGTACCTATGTGTGAATTGTTTTCTATGGAAATACCATGTACACTTTTGTATAGTTTGATTTTTTTCAAAGCAAATTTGGGCAAAAAATCCAACTATACATAAGTATGTACGGTAATAAACATTCAAAATAACAAATCACACATTTTCCCTCAGCATTTTATTTATTCAAATATTTATTTAGGTTAAATTTAGTGTTATGTTATAAGTAATCAATGTTCGGTGATAGGTGGAACAGGCAAACCTCAATTACTTGCACCTTGTAAGATGCTGAAAAATGATTCCGTTACTTCAATGACAACAACTTTTTAAAATATGTAGCATTGAATATCCTTATGTTAAATTGCTATTGGATTTTCCATCTCTTATATACCTTCATTCATTGTGAGATTTTATTTATTTATTTTTATTTATTTATTTAAAAAGAAATGTCCACATACAGCAATATTGCCAATTTA
>LYUA01003765.1:11853-23985 GCA_002093875.1 Calopteryx splendens
TATAAAAATACGACGCATTGAATGGGTTAATGCATCAAGTAGGATCATCAGTGCTTGTTTTTAACTCTGTGATGAGTTATGGTTACAAAAAAGTCACATATTTTGTGGCAGCAACATTTTATCACCAGTGGTCTATTTAGTTTTTGTGACCCCACAGCAAGTAGGTTTTCATCAGCCCAAATAATTGTGATATTTCTCAACTTGTTCTTGAATGACCTAGTTTGGTATTAAATATATCATAAGTGTGTCTACCGTAAACCCTTGATAGTAAGTTAGAGGGGTCTAAAAATTCTCCTGTAAATGGAAGATAACATAAGTCATGTTAGCCAATTTTTCCATGGATATCATATTTCAGTGGTGATGGCAGGGCAGATTAAAATTAAATCAGTATATACTATAGTCATACAAGGGTACAAGCACGTCAGACACAAGTGGATGAGGTAGTGGGTTCAGTCTACAAACAGATATTCCTGGCGATTGAGGAGAATGGTAAAGGATACATGAGAGCTGTGATAGTGGGGGACTGGAACAATGTTATAGGGAGGAGCAGAAAGGTGATGTTGTTGGAGAATATGGAGTCTGGGAAACAGAAACAAGACAGGAGAGAGGGTGATAGAATTCTGTGAAGATAAAAACCTTTGGGTAGCAAATACATAGTTCAGGAACCATAAATGGAGGTTATACACTTGGAAGAGGTCAGTGGAGAAAAAATTTATACCTATAGATTTTATTGTAGTCAACCATATATTTTAGAATAGCATAAAGAATGGGAAGACCCTTCCAGGTGCTGGTGCGCACACAGACCACAACCTGCTCATTGTGGACCAGGAGACCACTCTTAAGTATGTGAAAAGGGAAAGAACAGCAGTGAAGAATTGGGAGGTGATGAAACTGAAATCTGAAGAAATACCATTCACTGCAACCCTAGAAGAAAAATTTCAAGCATTAGAAAGGAAGCAGTGTGTTATGAAAAAATGAGATGCTATGAAATGCAGCATTATAGTGAGATAAGAACAGGAATTAGGAATTGTGAAAAGTCAGAAGATAAAGAAAGGCCCAAGAGGAGTGAATGAAGGCAATGCCAGGCAATAGAAGAGTTGGATAGGGATGGAAAACTGAAAGAAATGTATAAGAGGGCAATAAGTCTGATTAAGAGAAACTTGAGAAAGATAAGTAATAAGGGAGTTACGGATAAATATGTCAAATTAACAACAGGTGCTGAGGAGGTGAAGGTTGTATGGAAGGATTACATGGATGAACTGTGCAGTTCGAATGAAAATAAAAAGAGATTAGGTATGGAAGATGAAGAGGCATGTGAGGAGGATGCCAGGGATCCAAGGATAATGAGGAATTAGTGGAGTGGTGGAGGCACTGAAAGCTAAAGGAGAATGATCAGTACATATATTCACCGAACTAGTCAGTGAGATATATGAAATACGGAAGAGGGCAGAGGATATATTAAAGACCATGATGGTACTCCTACCTAAGGAAGGTAATGTTTAAGGCTACAAGAAGTTCTGTGAGATTAGTTTCATGGCTCATGCAGCAAAGGCAGTGGTCAAAATTATAATGAAGAGAATTAGGAGGAAGATTTATGAAAATTTGGATGAGGAACAGTTTGGATTTAAAAAATAATGGGGCACTATGGATGCCATGTGTTGCGTGAGAATGCTGATGGGGAGGGTGCTGGAGTTGAACATAGTAACACATTAACTATATGCCTTATTAACTATGAGAAGCCATTTGACAGGATGAAATTAGATGTCCTACTCAAGATTTCGAAATAAATTGGGGTGAACTGGAAATGAAAGCTAAGGAAGCAGCTCTACATGGGACATAGAGTAATGGTGAGGACAGAGGAGGATGAGAAGACTATAGGAAGAGGTGTGAGGCAAGGGTGCTGCATTTCCCCAATGTCATTCATCATCTATGTTGAAACTTTGATGGAGGAAGCCTCGCCAAGCAGGATAGTTGTGGGAGGAAGGAGATTGAAGACTATCACTTGTGCAAACCACCAGGCTATGAAAGCAAAGAGTAAGGAGGAGTTACAGAGAATGAAATAGGAAATTAAGAGGTAGGTAGAGGATTACAGAATGAAAACATTGACAAAGGTAATGAAGATTTCAGTGGACAATCTAGTGAAAATTGAGTTAAATGGGAGGACATTTGGTGAAAGTACCTATGGAGTACCATCACATGGAATGAGTATTGTACTCAAGAAATTAGAAGTTGGATTGCTTAGGGAAAGGCTGCATTCAGAGAGATAAGAAAACTTTTGACAGCTCAGAGTGTAAACCTAAAATAAAAAAAAATTCCCAAGTGTTTCATATGGAATGTTGTTCCGTATGGATATGGAACATGAATTATGAGAAAAAAATATATTAAAAGTTTTGAGATATCACTGTGGTGAAGGAGAGGATAAGTTGGACTGTACAGGGTTACAAGTGGAGAGGTAATGATAGGAATGGAGAAGAACCAAGGCATGCTGAAAAGTATAAGGAGGAGGAAGGCAAAACTAAGATAGGATAGGACACATCCTAAGGAAAGGCTGCATGTAGGAGACAATCATAGAATGGGAAGAAATGAATTGCCTACACATCTTTCAAGAGGGAAGCACAGGATAGAAATTCCTGAAGGGAGCAATTCCATTGAGACCTTTCCTTGGGCAAACACACCAAGAAGAGGAGGATGATATTGTATGTATCATTTTATGTACATTCCTTTTGTTGTACAATTGTCCTTCCTTAATTAATAATTGGCTGTTAATGCTGATTTCTTAGTATAGAAGGCAGTGTAATATTATTCATATTTCAATGCTTTTATTGATATAAATTAAATATTACCTTTAGTAAGGATCTATTTTGTAAAATTTTCCTTGGAATAAAAATATATGATATCACTCCAAATTGTATGCAAAACATTTTCCAAGTATTATTTTCCAGGTAAGAGGGCCCTTCTATTATTTGAAAGTTACAGAAAGCCAAAATTCAATATTTTCACAGTTAATTGGGTGAATGATCGATGGGTTGTCTCACATTTGAGATTGTATGGTATTTTTTGTGTTTCTGTGTGAATATTGACTAATTTACTTGTATTTCTCTTTCCATTGCAAAGCTTGAGAACCCTAAGCTGCAGGTCAGAATCCACTTTCAATTTTCTTATTTTTATGTGTGTGTGTGTCTGCTTATGCATTTGGAATTTTTACTTTAGTTGGTAATCTTATGGATTGTAGTAGTAGGTGAATGTTTGTTTGCTATTAGTTGCAGCAGGATTGTAGAAGAGCTTCTTAGTCTCTTCCAAAAAAGCATGCAATCATGAGGTAGCTTTTTCAGTATTACACTCCAATTTCCAGAGAGGCAACTTGGGAGTTAATTTATTTACACTAGGAGGATGAGAGTTTCTCTACAAGTATGTAGAAGGTTGGCTCAGAATTTGACCCAAACGTTTTTCTGATGCTCTCATAATAGTGGCTTTTTTTTCTGTTAAATGTTTTTCTGATTAATGTGACACTAATATACAGACTAAAATAATTTAAGAAAATGGTAAATTGATTTTTTTTTACTATTTTTTCAGTGGTTTCAGTCTCGTATAGGTGGAAATTCATGTTTACGAGAATTTCTGTGCTTGCTATTCTTGAGATGATCATTTCGATTATTAGGACTCAACTTTCATTAGATCCAATCTGTCAAAAATTATATAAGCAATCCTCATCCTTGCATCAGAATGGGTGGAATACTTCTTGCATGTGTGGATCAATGTGCTTGGCCATCAACCTCATTTTGTTTTTAATTTAAAACGATTGTGTGGTTTCCTTGCATTTTTCTTTGGTATTTCATCATTTTAGTGCAATGTGCGAGGCACCAACATTTTTTTTTTTGAAAATTCACAAGTATATATTAATTGGGTTTTTTGTAGTTTAACACTATCGACCAGGTGTGGGTCACAATGGGAATGGTCTCCAGGGTGGCATGACCAACCAGGTGGGTCATGTTGTCCTTAGATTCATATGTAATATTTAAGAGGAGCCGTTGGTTCGTGATCAAAAATGACTTGTCCCCACCAGATAAAAAATAAAACTTATAATTATTACACTGCCACCCAAACATAAAATTTTTCACTTGTGCTTGCCTGTCATAGAAATTTGTGCAGTGGGTTGAGCATGCTAATTGATTGATATTAATATTGATTGGTATAAGTGACATGGGCAGAAAGGGAAACATTCCACCAAGGAAAACTTTTTTTCCAAATTTCAGTCAGTTACACGAAACTATTTAACCAAAATCTGAAGTGATCAAAAACCTTCTCTGAAAGTAAAAACCTCATAATTTCAAAATTCGAGGGACCAGAAAAATTGGATTTTTAAAATAAATGAACTTAAAAAAATTCTTATTTGCCTTATTTAGCTAATGAATGAGATGGTATTTTATCTGTCCATTATTAAATTATAAGGCAAATTGACCTAGCAAGTTTTAAGTTTATTATTTTTAGGAAGGAACCACTTTCCGCCATGCCTATATAGCAAAAATATGAGAGTGAATACCAGACCTTAGGCATGAATTGATGAACAGTGAAGGTCTGACCACTGTTCAAACCCACGAGATCAGCACAACTAATGTTTTTGCATCAAATATTAAAACAGTGTATTTTGTCAATTGACTTTCCTCTGGCATCAAAAGTCTTGCACATCTGTTTTTACTGTCTCTTACTCTTGGCTCCTTTGAAGTGGGCCAACTGCTGCTCCTTGAGCTGTGGCAACATTCCCTTTGTTATCCCTCAAAAGAGGGATGAGGATGAAGATTCTAGCATCTTCTTATTTCCTTGGATTATTATTCCAGAAAATATGTGCATATATTTTTTTGTCTAAATCAATATTATTGCTTCCTATTTTGATGACAAAATGTATTTTCTTCCATCTGTGATTATTTTCCAACCTCATGCTGGTTGGAGATTTGGTGGTGGAACATTAACTGACTGAGTCAAAATTATAGCATGTTACTACAGCGTACTGTCTTGGCTTCATTTCTGTTCTTTTTTGACTTCAGATTTTATCCCTTTCATAACATCAAATAAATACAAAAGAGATAATTCCTTAAGAAAAAATGTGTCCCTACATGCTTTAGTAATTTAATCAGAAAAGGTCAGTTCCCTATGCAATTATGTTTACCATGCATAGCTTAATATTGTCAAAGAAACAAATCATGATGTATAGGTTCACAAGCTTTCAAAAAGTAGAAAAAGTATGCTTGCAAGGAAATGACTGCTGCAATCTTTAATTTTTCTACCCTAATCCTTTTCAAATTCATGGATTTAAAACTAGAATTGTTTACTTCCATCCCTTGGTAACATGGACTGTTGCATAAGTAAATATGGAATTAATCACTTAATACTATTGATTTTGTGTATATTTTTAAAGGGAGTATTTTTTTATTTTATTTATTCATAGACATAGTGATGGGACTCAAAATATAAAAAAATGAATGGATCAAATGACCCAAAGCCAATCCTTTTACATATATCTGTTTCTAAAAATAATGTATAGCAAAACTTCATTAAATACCATTACAAAGGGTAAAATTTGAGGTAGAATTAAGGAAATTTAAAAATGAATACCAGTGTGATTAATTTTAAATTTTAGGTTGAATTTGAATCCTGGATCAAATGACCAATTCCATCTTTCTAGTGTTAAAGTTGAACTAACATTCTTCACTAACTATTTTAAAATTGGGATAAAAAATATGTGGTAGTTAGCCGTAAAAATTCCTGTTCTGCAGAAAAAGTAAATTAATTTTTATATTTCACTACTTCTATGCCTCATCACTGTAAACAAATACACCTTTCATAGCTACAGTTTACTTCTTATCAATTTGATACAATGACAACTCAAAATCACTTCCAAAGTGAGGAACACCTGGATCTTGACTTTGGTATTGATGAAGGTTATGACACATCTTGGAAGCCGAAGAGGGCTCCAAGTGGATAATACTCCTGTGATACTGTTGGCACAGCTAGAAAAAAAATTGGCTTCATCATCTCTCATTTTGATACACATAGGGAGGAGAGGTCACTTTGGCATCTAGTGTCAGACTTTCACATTATCTGCAATTTTTCACCTCTACATAAGCTTCTACAAAATTAGTGAAAGATATGCCATTCAAAAGGCATGGAATATCTGCATGTTTGTAAAAGAATCATAAAGAAATCTTGAAAACTGTCAACATGAGGGCCATGCCAAAATCACCTCCAATTTTCTCAATATCACTATTTAAAACATTTAATATCTTGTAAACCATTCTACGAACACTAATGGACAAATACTCTCCTGAGCTACAACTGAACTGAACCAATTATAGTTTGTCACAATTTTTAATATTATGGTAAAGACTTTACCTTACTTGCATGCTGCATGACCTTGCTTACTACCTATAGTGTGATTCAATAATTTCTCATGCATTCAACACCATCTGATAGGTTCCAGTTAGTGTGTGTAGATGTGTTCTCTAGGTAGGGTAATGATAAGGGGCATTAGTGGGGCTGTTCTCTCTATTCTCTCTATCTCTGATGCTTCAGTATGGAAATATGATGAGTAGTATCACTTACTTCTGCCTTACATAATGTGCCCATTAGTCATTCCACCAATGGTTAGTGATTGAACTTTGGACATATTTTTGAACCACTCCTTCTAACAGATTCTATCCAAAATTCTGATCTTTTTGGTACTCAAATGTATCTTTTATATAGCTAGTAAACAGTAATTTTTTTGGCAATCTTAAATAATATTTTGATGACATTAAAAATATAAAATGTGTATTCTAAATAATATATGCTAGATATATCATGACAAAGATATAGCTGACACACAAGTTTGGGGTGCTGCACATTAGATGAACTGGAGACTTGGGCTTGAAAACTTATGGAACCCTTTGTAAGGGGGTAAGAATGCAGTTTAGTATTGAAGTCAATTGGGGTATCCTCTTTCAAGCAAAGAGCTTTGAGAATTTGGGTTATTAACCTGGTTTCCTGTTTTGACTCAACTGAAAGAGGAGGCAAGCAATCCCTAGGAGTAAGCATAGGAAGGGATGAGCTTTGCCATTTGATCTCCACTGTGTGCATATGTACCCTTTCTTCCTTTCTCTCCCATATTTTGCCCTCTCCCTCTTGCCTCTTGAGAAGTTATGCACCATGAATGTTTGTGCCAGCTATATCTATTGCTCTCTGTTTTTTATATTTTCTCTTAGTTATCTTCTCTCCCCTAGAAATGAATGCAACTTTTATGGATGTGGCAAATTGCTTAATACATTTTTTATGTAGGTTGTTTGTGAGATGGCTTCCGCAGCTGGATTGAGCTGCAAAGTTGATCCTACTCTAGTTGCTGCCCTGAAGAATCAGAAAAATGGTAAATGAAGTTAATAAGTCCTTTAAATAACTATCTTATTTTTATAAATGTGTTATCCTTTTTGACCTTCATTTTGTGTTTATCTTATAGAAACAGATGAGGATGAGCACCTTCTTGCATGTTTGCTGATGGTGTTTGTTGCTGTTTCCATTCCCAAGTTGGCACGCAATGAGAACTCATTTTACCGAGCATCATTAGAGGGTCACGCCAACAACATACACTGCATGGCCTCAGCTGTGAATAATATTTTTGGTGCTCTGTTCACCATTTGTGGGCAAGGTGACATTGAGGATAGAATGAAGGAATTTCTAGCTGTAAGTTGTATTAGGAAGTACTTTCACACATACCTTACTCTATTGGTGTTTTCATGCTTTTGCAATTGAATCTAAGTTGATCCTTAATTTTTCTTCATTCTGCCCACAGCTCGCATCTTCCAGCTTGTTAAGGCTTGGCCAAGAAGCTGACAAAGAGGTGATTAAGAACCGGGAGTCAGTGTACCTTCTGCTTGATCAGGTGAGAGGGATCCTTGGATATAATTTACGTTGCATTCTTCAACTAACCATTGTTTGGATGTCTAGCAATCAAGTAAAACAGGAATAATAACAATGGTATATATTCATTAGACAGAATTGCTGCAATACATGAAACAGATAAAGTATTTTTATGCAAGAAGTTCTTGAGATAAGCAATCTGGTTTGAAATCAATTTGATAATGAAGATATAAGGCATGTTAGGTTCTTGTGTGGAGTGGGGTCAGGATTTCTCAATGGCTGGGTGTATAGTAGAGGAATTAGGATTACGTGTTTGCCAGAAAACCTAACAGAGATTTTTGCAAAAAGAAGTGATGTCTGAAACTCATTGTATGTGGATAATTTTTGGCGTGGGGAAAAGGTGAGGTCTTTTTTGAAAACAGGTAATTTGCTCTTGGTGAATTTGTTGCATGTGCATCTGTTGCAATCAAAATAGGTTTATTATCCAATTTCAAGTCTCTCTCTTTGTTTAAGAGGCACAGGCTAAATAGAATAACCTGGATCTTTTTAATTTTTAGTATCAGTCCATTCATTATTTGTACAACAGTTGCAAACTATATCTAATACTACCTGATTGTGTACCTTAAGCTATTCTATTCAGAGACAATAAAATTGATGTCATCAGTAGACATGACCAAATTAGCATTATTGCTGGGTTTAATAAAGGTCCCCTATCCCTTTGCATCAAGCGATGTAACTACTATGTGGGCATGGACATCACATGTTGGTAAGCGACTTGCTTACCACTATGTGGCAGCAGACTGCATATGATTGATTTTTTGAGGAATAATAGTATTTGTGAATCCCTACAATGTTGTTATTATCTGAGATAGGAATAATGAAGCTTTCTCCATCAATAGTAATAATATTTTTTTCTCCTTTCCTATTTCGGAGTTATGAATTTTTTAGTAAACATCATCAAACAACCAGATATTCATTTAAATCTCCTCCGACCTATGGTTTGGGATTTGTTTAAATCCCCTCCATGCCTGAGGGGCTAAGATAAAGAAGAAAAAAATAGAACGTAATATTGAATCCTGTGGAATACCAAAAGTGAAGTTGTGATGGCTTGTCAAATGCTTTTCATTTCCCATTGTGATTTCCACTCTTAGTGATCTACTAATTAAATAGGAATGTATCAGAGCAACACCTCTCATATCTAATCTGTTACACTTGGTAAGCTACAGAGAGTGATGCACTATGTCAAAGCAGATGGGAAATCAAGGAATAAAGCGAGAACAATACTATCACTATCTAAGAAGTTGAATGCAAAATTCATGGCATCAAAAAGTGTATCCTGAGATCCTCTATCCTGAGTGTATCCCTTATGGTAACTCAGTTGTAAATTATATATAACGTTTAACCTGTTTTAATTATGTTGTAAATCTCATATGGTTTGTTAACTCAAGTAATTTAGAGAACTGGCAAAAAAACAGTATTAGTGCATAGTTTTTATATCATTGTATCACCATTATTTTTACATGTAGGGATTATTTTACTGATCTTTAAGGTGTTATGAAACCTTCCATATCTTAGTGACTTGTTAATCAATAATACTTAAGGTTAGTGGAGAGCTTCCCAAAATTTCTATGTTCATGGTGCTTTATTACCTCACAATGTGCCACCAATTTTTCCCAGTCTCCCAATAAAAAGAAACTTGATAGCATTTATGTCCCAACTGTAATGTGATGTCCGACAGTACCCCAGTGTGAGTTGTAAATCAATATCCATTCACTTTCTGTTTCTAGTAGGATCATTATCATTTTTTGTTTTGAATATGTTTTTATTATTTCATGTTCTGCTCACATAAAACCACCCTTTAGCAACGGTGGCCAAATGGAAGCTGAAGGAAATATGCTATTCTGTACATATTAGATACAGAGTTTTTATGTAAAAAACTGAAAATTATTGCATTTTTCATGGAATTTTTGTATATTCCATTAATTTGTTTGAAATTCAATTGCACTGAAACAGAGTATTGTAATCAATGTTTTTATATTTCCAGCAGAATCTTGTTCAAATTCTTCAGCTTTTACATCTTGCTCTAGAGCCACTTCTGCAATGTTGAATTATTGCGACACACAAGACCAATCTGTGATATGCAACATTACTTTACTTATTGGTATTAGGAATCCTTTGTCAGAGTTTGAAATGAAATGTTTATGGCATTTAGAGGGGCGTGTAACTGAGCTGCTACCTGGAGGACCCGGCTTCAATTCTGGGTGACACCTCTGGGGATCCTCAGTTTCACCCAAGATGTGTACCATTTTTCAGGTACCAGGTCATCCTGTGCAATCACAGGCGGTACTGGGAAAGGAACTGGCCACACTACCCTGATGTGTGAATTTCACAAGTCGTTGGACTTAGTACTGAGTGATATTTACCCTCACCTTCCAAACTGACCTTTGGGTTGATTACTGTGGTTTTGATGGTATTTTATAATTTAATTTTTTGAAAAAATTTGGGGTTCTATCTTTGGAGGATCGTAAGTTAGGGAATGTCTGTAATTAAATCCAAGGATACAAGCAGGAATGGCATCAATCATACTGATTCTCACCACAATCTGCAGAGTATTTTGCCATTTAGTGTAAGCATCCTCATAATAGATCTGGGGGCACTTGATGAGGGCCATGAAAGGCTCACTGCCAGCCTCTTTGAATTGGACTCCCCTCTTGCTACCCATCCACCCTTACATCCCACACACCCCTCCCACACTCACCTATGACAGGCATTGATGTCATGCCTCAGAAAAAGGGGCTTTCTTTGATTGCTTATTGTGTTTGCTTATTCACATTTTGCGTCACTTTCACAGATTGTACAAGAGTCACCTTTCCTGACAATGGACTTGCTCGAGTCTTGCTTCCCATATGCTCTCATCAGAAATGCCTACCATGCTGTGTACAAGCAGGAACATTCCCAGGGATGAACTCTTGAAAATTAATTGGCATTATGGCTTCCATCATGAAATGATTTTGCATCCTCCAACAACATGGGCATGAAGCAGTGTGCGAGGAGTATATTCTCTTTAATTTTCTCCAAATATACCTTGAACAAATGTTCTAGGTATGGTTTTCTGTGCTAAACTTGCATTTGGATGCACCTGAATGTTATAGTTTTCCAGATGATTCTCCCTGGAGCTCAGATAAATATCAAGTTAGACCTTATTTCTTCTCTTGAAAATTTGCTATTTTGTAGTAAATCATTGTTCCACTTTCAAGAACCTAAAAAGATGGAACAGTTACGTATTATTCTGTACAGTTTACTTTATCGATGTGACACTAATTGTCACACATTTAATAAAAATTGTTCATGGATGGTAATGCATTCATAGAGTTTCATATGTATGCCTTCCTATTTTATTATGTTATTGTAATGATATTGCAAGAGTTTTAAAAATATACTTGTGCAGTGTGACAAGTACTACAAGTTCAACAAGAGTAATCATTATGGAATGTTCTATCATCAATATGTCATGCATAAGTAAACTATGATTAGCACATGTTCTGTTATTAGTTTGAGGTGGAATTTTTTCTATTTATGATTCAAAATGTATTCAGAAATTATGTCAATCATCTCACACCTCCCATCTCAATCAAATAGCAATGTCTGTGCTCAAGAATTGACTCTTTTTTCAGCACAGTTGATACAATTTTGAGCTTGAAGTTGAGAAGACATGAATAATGACCTTGAATCGTGTATTCAAAAGTGGTATGATTAAGTTATTTCCATTCCCAGAAATCTAAAAATTTCAATTCCTGTTTTCAAACACCTATAGAAAGCAGTATATTAAAAGGTTTTTTCTACAATAGTGTAGTGTAGAGTCTGTAACAAAATTCCAGGTTATAATTATTAATTTAATGTATGAGTTTATTGAATTACATACTGTTTTAGAGATTTATTGTGAATGAAAATGTGTATTATATTACAAATAAAATAAACTTCACTGACTCATGAATTGCATTGATAAATTTGTTGATGCATGGTAAAAATATAAATTAGAAGTTTATTGACCCACAGGAGTTCTAAAGCATGGACCTAATTTAGGTCTAAAAACATTTATTTCTGTGGGTTTCAGAGTATGTAGTAAGGAAATAATGCAAACATTTGTGCATGGTCCCAATCTGTCTTCACTAGTGGCCTGCAAAAGGCAGGGTTATTTTACATATGCAAAAAATTCACAGTGTAAAAATCATTTGCCTGAACCGGGAC
>LYUA01003769.1:6704-17361 GCA_002093875.1 Calopteryx splendens
TATTGGAGTGATAGTTAAAGAGTGATATACAGCGGAGGAGAAGAGAGCCAGCGTGAAGTGGCAGCGGTATCGAACAGAAAATTAGGGAAAAGTGTAGTAAATAAGGAGCCAGTAAATGATAGAATAATGTTGATATAGGTTAAAGCAGAACCAACGAACGTAGTTGTAATTCAGGCTTACATGCCGACAATCAACCATTGGGAGAAAGGGGTAGACAGTGTATACGGCCAGCTAGAGGAAATGATTGAGGGTATTCATGTAGGATAATACTTGATAATGATGGGGACTAGAACGCAGTGGTGGGCGAAGGGAAAGATGGGATTGAGGTAGGGGAACACGGATTAGGAACAAGGAATGACCGCGGAGAGAAAGATATGGAGTTTTGCAGAAGGAATAATTTAGTTGTTACTAATACCTGCTTCAAACACCACAACAGACGTTTGCGAGTTTTCGTTTTCTATTCTGGTGATGTACCTAGTTCTAAAGTTCTCCCCCAACGCATTAAAGTTTCCGACGGCTCTGTGTGTCCCGATCTGTTGAAGGTAGATTTAAATCGCCGGCAACTATATTTATCATGTTGGTCGCCACGATCATTATTCATTTTTTTCGTTGCAGAGGAACGGATAGTCTCCTATGAAAATGTTTAACAAAGTGAATTCAATTATGAAAATGGTCGTGCTTGTACGATTTAGCGATGAATGTGCGACGGGGGGAAGGGGGGGGGGACATATCGAATATGTCTGCACAATTGCGTCATGGGGACAGGGCTTGAAAGATAAAAAGCGATCCCAAACGCGTCCTCCTCCCCCTTGGGGGCACTATGAGGAATACCGGGAGCGATGACGCGCTCGGGAGCGAAGACAGCTATTCTGCTCCCAGGGTCTCGAAGTGACGTCACCTATCCCGCAAGGAATGTCACGTCATCTCCTCCTCCCCCGACTGCATTACGTAATTTATGGAAAACTCACCGGTATATGTAATGGGGCTCCTTTGCCGATAAACGGGCTCATCGTTACTAGGCGTTCATGTTTATGGACGGGAAGAGAATTGTGTGTTTTTGGGAGATGAGGCAGTCCTAATGGATAACGCGCCATCTGCTTCATCGAAGTAGAGCTCCGCCCTCTTACGCAATCCAATCAATGTAATGGAGGAAGCCGTTCGAGATTGCTACAATTTTTCCAGCGTTCGGGGTTATTGTCTCCATAGCGGTCCCTCTTCATGGTGTGTAGCATCGGGTGTCTAATCCAATATGCTATACAATTGTACCATACATGCTAACAGACAAATAGTCGTAGTATAGCGTTTCAGACCTCGCTGCTAGTAAATATATAACATCAATAATGTTTTTAAAAACGTAATTATTCTGCTTTGATTCGTCACACCAATCGTGGATTGAACACGATTTGGCATCAAGATGGTAGTTAGCCTGGCAAACGCGACCTCTTCTGGATGCAACAGCTGTTCCACCCAGCTAACCCAAGACAGCTAACCCAAATGTATACATATATGGCGTTGGGCGTTAATGCTGCACCATGGTCTTGACGGTTTTGATTTTTAAACCCTCTGCTTCTCAATACCCCAAAGACCCGCAACGTTCTTGTGTATCCATTTACGTGAGCACCGGGAAATAGTATATTTGCTGAACCTTATCCTTCGCTACGTCATTGTAAGCACGGCAGAGAAATTAGATTCGGAAGTGGTCTTGGGGTGGAAGGAGTGAGTTAAGGATGTTTCACCACCCTCTTTTGATGTGACCATTCCGTTGGCACCATGGTAATACACCAGTGTGGAAATCATAGCGTTCTCCGACACTTAATCGTCATGAAAATACAATTGACATGCTTGCCATCGGCGGGAATTGAACCTTAAGATCTGATAGCTCTCCCGGTTACAAAAATATGCTCACCTGAAATGGCTCGAGTTCTTGTGTAAGCAAAGATTTTCGTCCGTCTCTCAAGGTCAATTCTTATTTGCGGCAAGCAAACCTTGAGCGGAAGCGTTTGGTGCGGTAACTGCTACGCATAAGGACTTAAAGCCGTAACTGCCTTCGCAGACAAGTTGAGAATAGTGTGTGTCCATTTTGGGAAAGAAACATGCGTCATATAGAGGAGTCCCAGCTCCAAGGCCACTCGCGGTCGAACTTCTATCAATCTGCGATCGTATTTACGGGGTATCGATCCGCGAAACAGGGCTCCTGGGTCGGTGTCCCCCCCCCCTCAATCCCGAACGGGGTGGTTCGGTTGAGCGCAAAAATATTACCAGAAGGCGCATGAACTTGCCTCGTTACACACCGGATATTATAATGCACACTCGAAATTGAAATAAACCCTGAAGTCATATAATTGCCATCATTTTATCGAGCACTTCGTATAAAAATAATTAAATATCCTATCTTCCACACGCCTCCTTTGTGCCTCGCTGGGCATGACGTTGGCTTGGATGTTGCCTGGAAAAAAAGGCCCATTTCAATGGCGTAGGTACCAACTGCGTGTTAACTTTGCGGTACGAATTTTAATCTTTACTTCTTTTTCCAATTTTTCAAAAATAGAAACATCCATTCTAATCCTTCGTGATTATTGCCATGTTTGCTTTGAAAATGAAAAAAATTACGCCAGCCGTAACAAAAACGCACTATTACCCCAAAAGCTAGTGGCCTAGCACCCCCTGCCTAGCGCCCTTATGCAAATCAGGTAGAATCCAGAAAAAAGTCTTAGTGAGGTTAAATTATTTTTGAAGGTTAGGTTTATGTTCGTAGTCATACTAATTTGGAAAACAGATAATCTTCATATCTCAGACTGAATTTCATATCGCCCATATTTCATATCTAATCGCGTCAGACTGCGTTTTTTTTGTCGATGTCCCTAAATCGATTTACCAAGAAGCCACTATATATTTTTTCTTTCAGGTGGCTATGTGGCATGATTACAATGCCATTATCAATAGCTTCCATGGTATAATCATCTCCGTTAAGTTTTATGGGCAATCAATGGCACGGATAGTTTCTTAGGTTTCTTATCCTCGGATACTGGTAGACTTCGAAAAATGAATGAAATTGCTATTATGCTGTGAAGGCTGTGAAACCAGTTTCCCCCTAAGAGACATGTAAAACCCGGCAGATGTGAGCGGAAGAAATACATATCTCGCCGCCAACCAAGAGCGAGCCTCGCGCTCCGTGTCGTTGCTACACTGAAATAAAGAGGTACTTTCGTTCGGTCTGATTCTCATATTTCGCCTTTTCCTCCGGGAATGCATGACGTCACACCAAGCGCGGATTGATATCTTAAAGCGAGAATACGCCGAACAACAGCATTACAGTTCAAGTCGTGGTAGTAAACGCACCCGAAGAAGGGTACTTTCAAGGGAGAAATAGAAGCAGCCGAGCATCAAAACATCAAACCCACTCACTTGCGGCATTATTATCATCCAGTGAAATGATTAACTTCCGTCATTTTCCTTCCTCTGCCATCGCCTTCACTTTTACTCCGTCATGCTCTGCCATTCCCTTCGGCTGATATTGACGGAGAAAGAAAAGGGGGAGAGGTAAAAGGGGAGGAAAAGAGAGACTTAAGACAAATTTGTGACTGCAAAACAAGTGGTACAGCTGCTAAAGTGTGCTAAAATGGCCCTCGAAAGTGTCAGTCTGAAAGGAGATGATGAAAGGTTGAGTACTTCTTTTCAACAGCTTCCGTCAGGGAATATCAAAGAATTCAATATAAGTTTCTAGCCAGTTCTAATGTTTAATATTAAATCGCACGATTATTATGTTTACCATAACACCGGGCAAAATGTTATGCTATTATTGGTATAATGTGTGAAGATGACGAACTACTTCCTTATCGTGGTCAAAATGGCGGATCGTAGTGTTATAGAAAGACCAATCGATATACAAAAATGGTGTCGAATAATGCATGTGGGTTTCGTTTTGTTTTGATAGGTGCTTAACACGAGTCTGTGTAAATTGTACTAGTTCTTGAACTAATTTATTTTTGGATATTTTCGATCGGGAGCTCGAGCGTACTATTTTAAGCCATCTTTTGGAGAAAAGTACTTGTTTCTGCCGTTGCCGAGCATATTTAACTTTCTTTTTATTTTTGCTTCCTTCCACGGTCAATCAATTTTATGTGGAATACGTTAAGCATGATGGCCAATGAATTACGTTGCTATGTTGTAAGCAAACAAAAACGTCGATATTGTCGCTATAGAAACGCGGAAATAAACCCGGCGTACCTTTCTAAGTCGGAGGCTCATTTACGAGCGTCAAAATTCAGGGGGGCTCATTGGGTCGGTCTTTTACATGGGAATATTTACCCAATCGAAATTTATCATTATTTCGGGGAATTTTTATTTTCATTGTCATGGATTTCCCTATTATATAAGTAGCATTTAAAGGACTCTCAGCCACCCCTTTGGATTGTCTTAAAGAGTCAAGACTTAAATGATGATTCTCCTTTCGTTTTGCAATGCACATTCTACACGATTTGTTGACTTCTGTGATTTTGCAGCTGTTCCCTGTCGCTGGCAGTGCGCAGGCGTTCGTTCTTGTACTTTGTAGGTCGTAAGGGGAAGTTATCAGACTTGATAGGCGTGAGACGCGAATAGGCGAGAGGAGGGGCCGAAGGGGGGAGGGGGTGATGTTGCGTCACGTGGCCACCCGACTAAGACGTAACCGTTGTAAATCATGCGAAACTGCAAAGACTTAATAAATATTATTTTTGATTTTCTACATGCATTTCGGAGCGTGACCACCGTATAATCACTCCGGGCAGGCGTTTCGATTTATTAAAGAAAGATTAATTCTTCCAGAGAACAAAATTACACATTACGTTGACGAGCAGTACCGGAATTAAGCAATCAGTATTTCAAGCTGCCATCGCGTAATCTTCCTGTTGACACAATAGTGGGGACGAGACGTCGCTAATTATGTCATTTCCATCAGAAGCCAGAAACATATTGAGTTTGACATCAGAAACTTTTAAGCTACGAGGCTAACGGAATTAATGGCTAAATAAAGCTAATTTAACACCACTTCGAATTATAAAATATTAAAGATTATGAAGGTTTGTAGTGAAAGGCCGTTATTTTTTATTGGGAAAAAATTAAGCTATTCCTGGAACTATTAAGCTTCTTAGGAGCTTTTAAATTGAATCTGTATAGTTACGTGGTCTAAAATACGTGCGTTTTCTGTGTCGCGATTTACACTACTTTAGTTGTATAGATACGTACATGCTGTTATTGCTATGGCAACCCGTCCATACTATTATTTTAAGTTACTGTGCGGACTTCCGCAAACTATTGTCTGGCCTTTCACGTAAGGAAGACGAATAATTTTACCGCAAAAATAACAATCATTATTTCTAAATGGGTAGTTCTTAATTTTCATCGATGGATTCCCTTTTGTTTTTATAGCAATCGCCCTCTTTATTTTAGTTTCTCTATGGCGTAGTAAACATTTCGTAAAGAAAATATTTTATGCTGGCGGGGGGTCGTAGGGTGCATAGTTGAACCCATCATTGATACTAGGTTAATGGCCTTAATTGGTTTCTTAAGATAATGGAGTCCTAAGCTGAAGCCCCCGTAGTAAACAAACCGTTCAAACGCTGCTTCCCGTGGCGCGTAGAGCGTAAGGCGCGAATTTTGGTCGGTAAAATAACTGAAAACACCGGAAAGATACTCATATGCTGTCGTAAGAGGAAGTTGATAACTCCTAACTTTTGTCTCTTCTGATTTTTTTTCTAATTCTCATTTCGCTAGCGTAATGTGGTGGTTATTACATATTATTTCTTCGATTAAAAAAATCCTTCTTTCACTCCTTTGCAAATATATCAGTCCAAATTTATTTTAGCTTCCTTTGGTATACATAATTCGCATGGGAACATACCGAAGCGTTTCACGAATTTAGAGGTCCATTAAAATTTCTTGTCTACGTTTTGTAGAGTGTAAAAAATGAACATAAATGTTCAAGTTCAGGCAAAAAAATATGACTGGCCCATTTGCATGACACTTGACATTTAAAAAATAAAGTGAAAGTGTTCAGCTTAAAAATTTTCTGTTTAGATAAAAATGTTCATACTCTATAAAATAGGGTGAGAGGATCAGTTGGGCTGGAAAATGTATGTTAAAACCGGTTATTTCTTTCACAGCTTCATGGCTGATGATTTGGAGGATGGAGAGATTCTAGATGAGGATGATGAGGCTGTAGGTAATGTAAGCTCTTCCAGTGTTGCCACAGGAGTGGACACAAAGACTAACAAGTCGGGCAGTGGGGTTATTGGTACGGGGTCGTCAGTATTTCAATTGGTAGCGCCTGGAGAGAAGTTACAAAATGATGAGGACACGGTCCCACCTGATGCCGGGAATAATGACAAGGGGATGAGGAGGGAGTCCCGTGATGGGGTTGACAATCATATGCTCTCTGATGATGATGCTCACAGAAAAAGGAAAAAGAGAAAGAGAAGGCATAGAGAAAGCGATGACGAAGAGAGACCCCCCAAGGAATCAAAGGTAAGGGTTAAAAATCAATTGGAAATGAATCCGCAATGGGAGATTGAATGCTCAAGTTAAAAGAGGTGTTCTCCACTAATAGAAAAAAATAATGGTCACTACAGGCGATCACAGCCCACAAATCAGGTGTTTCTGAAATTGATGATCGGTTACTTTCATGAAATCCAATCTTTGCTGAAAAATAAAACAAGCCTGGTAGTAGTATTCCACACTTGTAATTCTGATAAGTCTCTTCTGGTTTTGGTCTTGGTTTAAAAAGTTTTGTGTATAAACTAAGATATAAAGCTGCATTGTTATTATACTGGCAGTAAATTAAGGGTTTAAGTGTCTGAATGTTTTTAAAGTCATTATCTCAATTATTCTTTGATTGGTGATGTACAATCCTTTGAATGTATCCCATCTATGTTAAATATTTATGGAAAAGTTAGCAAGCTGGATTCTTTTAGAACAAATTGAAACAATTTACTATTCACAAAACTTTAAAAGAAATTATTAAAAGGGATTTTTTCCATAAAACCATCCCCTTTTCGCTGTCCCCTTGGTTTGGTGGACTGGTTTAGGACTTGGTAATATGCCTTATTTTAGACAGTTCTCATCCATGTGGAGGATCATACTGCTCTGCCTTAACCTTCCCAATCTCGTCCTTCTCTTGCTGCTTCTTGCTATCAATTGTACACCACATACCCTATCTCATTATCTGACCTTTTGATGATGATGTGAAAACAGCAAAGTCTGGGTTTATTTGGATTAAAAGTGTGGAATGTTACCAACTCCATTTCATTTTACAGTTTTCTCTGATAAAGGTATTTTTTATGAGGAACCATACTAATGAGTTGCTAGCAGCCTAAACTTAAAGAATGACAGTCATGTTGCATTAAACATTTTTAAAGCTGAAATTGTAGGAAAGAATGTTTCGTCTTGAGCAGTTGCATCCAACATCATTAATTAATAATAAGCTTTGATAACCATACATTCTGTTCTATTTTTGAATTACATGATTTAATGAAAAATTAGATGCTTCTCTTTTAAGACTTATGTACACACCTTTGCTTGTCTTGTGAAGGAAGTAAAATATTTCCATCCGTTAATCAGTGTTCTTTAACTATTTTTTTCTTTGGTAGTTATGAGGAATTTTGATTTAGTTTCTTGGTCTGTGTGAGGGATTATTTCATGAAAATTTTATTACCATTTACTTTATTTGTGAACTACAGAAAGTGTTCATTTCAAGCTTCTCTATATTCTGTTTGGGAATAAGGGAGTCGATACAAACCAGAAACAACAGCACAGGAAGAATTAATATGCGCAAACTCTTAAGGCCCATTTACACGGGGCATTTATTGCTACAATAATTGCGCAAACAATTGCACAGGAATTGAACATGTTCTATTTTTCCTGCAATCGAACGTGAAAGTTCGCATTATTACGACACACGCAATAATTGCCCCATGTAAACGGGCCTTTAAAGAGTGAGCAAATTGGAAGTGAATTCCAGCCTCATTGCTCTGAGATTCATTAGGGAGGAGTGGGGGAGGTGGAGAGAAAAAAAAGATCAGGGAGAGGCAATTGATGGGCAGAGGTGTGCCAACCGGAGGCAAAAATTATCCTTGCCACATATGTTCATCGCGTTGGAGAAGTTCTCGCACTCGTGGTACCTGATGCTCAATTTCCCCCTTACGGACATGGGAGAGCAATCAACGCTCAAGTTGGCCACCCTGGGATCCTTTTTCAAGGGAGGGAGCGACACCCACACATACTGCCTGACCCTTTCTCACCCATTCCACTGGGGGCTCGTGACTCACTGGGCTTTGCATGCAAGGGCTTTGCATCCACTGTCTCCTCGTACACATAGATTTGGTTCTACCTTTGCCTCTACTACGCGATTATGTCTCCAAATACTATCTCTATTTCAATCACTTGTTTCAGGCCTAAATTTGTGGAATCTATTCATGTTAACGCTGTTTAAACACTTGGTTTCCCAGACCTTTCACTTTTTGTTAGCTAATTGTTCACAAAAGGGGGTCCACCTCCCTCTTCCTCCCCCCCCTTCCTAAAGTCCCAGCATGTCCACTCCTATTTTTATTTTTGATTTCATACATACTCGGTGGTGTCCCCATTCCACCTGATGTTGACATTTTACGATACAACCCAAGTCAGGTTTAATATAACTTATGTGGAACAACAAAGAATTTGAGCATATATTCAATAATAATAATCGCAATTTAAAATTTAGCTAAGTTCGAAAATGACCCTAGTGAGTGGAATTTGTGATGCAGGAAAAGTATTATCATGGTATAATAGTTAATTTTGAATGTTACTTAAAATGTGTACACGTCCTGTGTACAATTTTTAAGTTGTATGATTATATTGGAAGTAAAAAAATAGTATACCCTGAAAGCCGGTTGTATAGGTAAGGGTTGTGGGCTCACCTAGTATTGAGCCCTCTAACCAGTTGATGCATTAACAAGGTAATCAGGGGGGTGGAGGAGGACAAGTAGATCCTTTGCTGCCTGTGGTTTCCCAGAGTGTTGTGCTAATCCCAGAAAATCACAGACTGCTTGTATATGACTGTGGGTATCACCATTCTCTGGGCTACCATACCATGAAATGTACCACGTGTAATATTTTTAAAGCTATCTTAAGCAAAAATGCTGACATTTACATCACTCTCCCATAAACCACCACTAGGTAGTTTCTGTTAAATACTGTTCATTAATTATATAACTGTGGAAAGCATAATATTTATTTTAAGGTATTCAGTGGGACCTGACGACAACCTCTGTTAGAAAACCACCCACCTGCCAAAACAACCACTTTCTGCAGGCATTGATTAATACTCAGACAGCGTTCATTGAGCCTCCATTACGTGACCACCTATTGTACCCCTTCACACGAAATGTGCCTGCCATAGGTAACCTGATGAAATATGTGCCCCAGTGATGGCCGTAGGTCGTGGCTACACTGTACACAGATCTGACATGACTTTTCTGACCTCAGAAAATCAAACGCATGTTTATGTTTGGACATACATTCGTGATATGCCACTAACAGAATTTCACTTTTGAAACAAAGTGTGCTCTGATTTGTCCATTCTGTCATCCAAGGTGGTCTGCATGAGATGTTCTCATGGGAAAACAATGAAGATCCAGTAGTATTCTTTATTTAGGAATATGATGGATCATCCCCAGAGAACTTCCACAGAACAAGACAGAGAACATCCACAGAGAACAGGACGATACTGCATCATGTGGTTATCTCCTGAGTCACATCTGCGAAATATATGAGATTGAGAAAGGTTCTCCCTAGAGCAGGGCAAGAAAGAAACTGCAGACAAAAGCAAAAATTGTAATGTTACTTAAGCACCACTGGATATAATTTACATTGAGCAGAAACCAGTAGAAAAATATCATTGTAGTATGTGGGGGAATAGAAGGTGCATTGGCTCATGAATCATGTATTTTTCCCTTATTTGGGAAATATTGGTTACCACTGACTCATCCACATTGGATGATTTCTGAGAAGAGCACAGCAATGATCAAGGGTGAGAGAAGAGACGAGCCTGGTCAGTGGGTCTTATGGTATCTTGGGGAGTATGTTTTCAGGTGACAGGTTTTGCTACAGTAATTGCATAAGTTTTTATGTTATTTAGTGTTAATCCTTTCCATCATGCCAAAGAGAAAAACAGAATTTCTACGCCTTGAGAAACAAAATGTAAGCATGGTAAAAGATGAGGAATGTTTTAGAAAGAAAACTTGCTAAAAGTTACTGGAGTGAAAAAAACACATTTGAAACATAAGGTTGAACTGCTCTGTGATTAGGGAAGTGAAATGGGAGTGTTTGTGAAGAGGAGGGAAAAGGAAAAGAACAAAAACATTTGTTCAGACACTGATATAAAGGCATTAATGGATCCCATGTCATTGTTTACATATTTTATTTACATACATTTGACTTCTAATTTATGTCAAGATCCATGCAACAATTAATTTTTGATGTGTTTTATATCAAATCACAGTAATCAACCCGAAGGTTGGTTTGGTGGGTGTGGGTAGAGCTGACCCAGTACTAAGCCCAATGCCGTGTGAAATTCACACATCAGGGTAGGCTAGGTAGGGTGGCCAGTCCCTTTCCCTGTACCGCCTGTGATTTCCCAGGATGACCT